>JANAVB010008016.1:0-80790 GCA_029216955.1 Iris pallida
AACTTTTAGGCAGAGTCCGAGAATGATATCGACTGGGATTCTCCATCCATTTCAGCTCCAAGGATCTCCATCTCATTCAGATGACCCATCATCTTGAGAACATGATTCCTTACTGGTGTACCCTCAGCCATTTTTGTATTCATCAAAATTTCATATCAAACTGCCTAGCTGCTCTACTCTGTGTCGAAGAGTTCCTTGAGGTTATACATCATTTCAAGTAGTGGCCATGGCCTGATGCTGATGTTGCAGTACATTTGACATAGATGCCAGAAGTAACACCGTGCATCTCATCTGCCTTTTTCCACTTCTTATAAGCCTCTTTGACCTCTTCATCAGAGTTAGCATCAGGCTTAGGTAGGAATTCCTCAACAAGTATATATTTGTACTCCTCAGCAGTCAGAACATATCCAAATTACGTTCCAGTCAATATAATTAGGTCCAGTAGTTTGTTTTCTTTAAGAATCACCATAAGTGGACTGAAAGAACCCATTTTTGAAATTCTGAGAATCACATAAATAAATTATGTAGAGAAAAAAAACTTTTGAATTAACTAAATATTGATTCCCTCAAAACAATAATAAGAAATTCACTAACACCTTGAACACCATGAACTTAGCATGCCACGATAGTGTGGACGTATACAAATTCAACTTTGTTCAAGTAGGTTTTCTTATTAATTTTGCTATCATGTCAACATAACTTTATGACAAATAAAATTAATATGCTGGTCTTGCTCTGGTCATACAAATAATAGCAGTGACTTCGATGGAGAGGATACCATTATTTGTATCTAAGTGTATGCCATTACTTAATACTAAGTCCATTACCTTGTAATGAGTTCCTTCAGATGGAGAAGTGAACACATACTAGGTAACTTTCTACAATTAACTCTAAGGAAGTTTGTACTGGTGATCCATAATTATACTCATCGATATAGAGGAAAGCACTATAGCCAACACGCAAGTATAATTATATCACCTACAAACCAGTAATGGAGGACCATAGGATTTAAACTAAATAAGTATCCTCTCCCACTTAGTTATTAACAATGAGAGTTTTTCTACTAGTTGATATTATGTCCATGTTGTCCATTATTAATGTAAGCTTGGTTTTTCAAAAAAAAACCAACAATAATAAACATGCATAATCAGAAAAAGCAAATGACAAAAATAAGAGAAAAAATCCAATATATGGTCATCTTTGCTGCTCCGTCCTCAACTATTCGAATCCAAAATCTGGCGCTGCGCAGATCTATTCGGTGTTCGACCTGCCCGGTCAGGTCGCAGGGTTCGGGGCAGCGCCCCGATTTTTTTAAAGGTTTTGGCTGTCGATTCCTTCATCGAAAATTATCTGTCTGCCTCTAGACTGCATAAAACTAGCATCTCGTCCGAGTCAGAAACAGCCACCACCGCCATCACGATTGATCAAAAATAATTAAAATTACATCAATCCTATGCCTCCCGAAGGCGTTCACACATAATAGATTGCAAAATTAAAATAATAAGCACGATCAACCATCGTGATTTTAATTACATCTACAGCAACAACAACATCAACGACATGTCCGTGGTTTAAACAACACAATCAAAAACATGCATTGGACCATAATAGTTGGATCTAAGATGCCTGCAAAACCGAGTTAGAACAGATCTACATCTACCGACTATTACACAGCGCAGGTTTTATTGGACAACATGGACGTATCAATCAATACGTAGATCCAAAGTGGCTATGATACCAATTATTGGAACTGGAAATTCCCAGGACCCTTTCTTTGGTGTGCGTATGATCGATAGAAAGTTAAACCGATCTAATACGTGTTCTAATCTTCATAGGCGGGGAAACTAGGGTTCACAAATTATACCTGCGATGGAAAGGAGACAAGTAATTCTGGCAATCTCGAGCGGACGACCCCAAGATCTTCAGCACGTATTCTTTCCTCGAGTTGGACGTCATGTGTGCGACAATCTCCCAACCTTTTCTCTCCTTGGCAGCCCTCTCTTTCTCTTCTTACGTGAATCACAAACTTTAGAGAAAGTTTTCAGATTTCTGATCGGTAATATGGCGGCAGGCAGAGAAAGAGGATATATATAGGCTACGGCCGGGACCATGAGGAGAAATAGGGTTAGGCCTCCTAACGGATCTGGATATCCCGTGTTCAGCCCGAAACACACAATTCATGCCCATTAATAGAGATCGTGTCCACTAATGAGCTATTGTTGCACTACCTCCTAATCCCAATTATGTTTGTGGGCTCCTTTTTTATATGCCGTTTTGGCTCCCCATGTTAAGATATCGTATGTCCGTCGATCAAATTAAGTTACTGACAACTATATTGATTTGACATATTTTATCCTTAAGTAGTACCGCTCAACTTTATTTGTCATGTCGGATATAAATCCACCTGCAGGTTTTAATAACATCATATGAGCTCCTTAAGGGGACAATCATCAACCCGATGTTATCGGGACATGGATTCCATTATAATCAACAGTCAAATACATACAATATTATTACCCAATTCATAGATGTGTTGATCCAAATGAATCTCACTCTTTTATGAGTCAAAATAATGCACACTGAATACATGTCCGTTATTATATCCGGAATTAAGAGCACAAGCATCCATAATAACAAAGGTGTTTGTTCTCTTATGTAGTTAGTACAAGAGAACAACCTCAAGTGGTCCTGTTCAATACACACAAAGTGTACTAGTGTAAACCTATAGTCAAGATAGACTAATACCAGATTTACACTACAACCTTTCCAATAGATTGTCCAAGTCCATCTAGGTGTGAACTATTTATATACTCCATAGGGAATAATAATAAATATTCTGTGTGACACCACATACCATATTATCTACAATATAGAATATCAGATTTACATTAATACTTGTAACAAATACAATATGCAAACATTTGCCCATATGATTCTCATTCAAAATTTAAGGAAATAAGGTTACTAAAAAAGTGATGCTTTTAGTATATAACCCTAACAAGGAGGGGGCACGGCTCAACGACGGTGAGGATCAGGAGGGGATCCTCACCGCGAAGGACTACGACGGAGCAGGGAGCCTGCAGCGAGCACCCTAAAAGATGCCGCGAGGCAGCTCTCTGTTTGGCCGCCAGGTAGGCCTCAGGGGTGGTGTGGTCGCTGTTCTGGATGCCTTGAACCGCATCGATCGCAAGCTCGACCCCCAACATCCTGGCAGGGAACTCCGAGGCTGGCAAGTATCGAATGAGATCGAACTCCAGGATGGCGGTCTCAAGAGAGTACGTCGTTGCGACCCGCTCATAGTAGGTACGAAGATAGGAAGAGCGTCTCGAATCGCCTTGAGACCAATTCCAAGGGGGCTATCAGAAGGGGGAGGCGACGAGCTGGCGGGCACACTGGCGATGTAGGGGCCTAAATTTGGGGGTGCCCTTTGCCACTGCCTCGATAGAGATCTGCGATATCGGCTCCTCCGACACCGCCTCCCGAAGATGCATCACCTCCTCCCCCGGAGAGGGCTGCCGGCGCGTCGATGGCGGTTCCCGTGACCCGATTAGCTACCAGCACGGACATCCCAACAGCAACGACCGAAGGCTCGACGGGACACCTGGGGGGCCGTCGGGACTGAGGGCTGATCAGCGCGGGCTCGGAGCACCCGACCGAGTATGTCCGGGAAGGAGACATGAGCTGCACACTTTCGAACGATGTGTTCGATCACCAAATCTTGCCAGATGTTGCCCAAGTCTGGTAAGTTGATGAGAATCTGGGAGGGTGCAGGGCGACGCAGGTCGACGTTGACGAGCACCCGAGAGCCAGCTAGGATGGGAGACGACCTTCGTGGCACGGTCCACCAGGATCGGGCAGCCGACACACAGCACGAGAAGGAATAGGGCCTCCTTGGCGAAGAGCGCGATAGGAAGCCCGGGGAAGGACACCCAGAGCGGTACCACCGCGGGCGCCCGCTTTGGATCGAAGTCCGGTAACCACCTGGTCACTTTCATGTGGGCCTGCGCCAATGTCCATACCTCCTTGACCGGAGCTGAACGTAGTCCGCATCCTGGCATGGCCTGAGAAGAAGATGGTGATCGCCGATGACACCAACTGAGATCGGTCCGGAAAAGCCCATCTTTCCAATGATGCTGCGAACCATGGCAACCGGAGGCCTCGCGAGGAAGAACTCCCCAACCAAGGTGAGACAGAAAGGGGCGAAGAGAGCAGCCCACTCCGCCTCCGAGAATGAAATCGACGGGACGCCTTTTGGACGGAGAACTGTCGCGGTGGAAGATCCAGAAGAGGGAAAGGGGTGACCGCGGACACTCCCGCCGGGCCGCTGACAATCAACGGGGCAGCAGTAGGGACGGGCTTCTCGGTGGACTGAATCGGCGTCGGAGAGGGGTGTCCCACGGGGGCGCGGGGCCGTCCTGACCTGCGGCGAGAGAGGCCCGCCTGCGCCGACGGCTAGGCCCGGAGGGGCGTCGCGGCGCTGTTGGCCGCATCCGGAGCTTGGAGATGGAGCTCCGGTTGGAGAGGCAAGGCCGCGCGAGGTATAATGCCCCGCTCCGCGCGAGGCATTGATTGGTTGTTGGATGGGATAAGAATGTTGGACCGTGACTTGTGTTTGAGATCAAGAGAGTTGAGACTGATACAGTCTCTCTTAGCTGGCTAGACGGATTAATTGTTGGAACGTGGCTCGTCGGTGGAGCTATGTCCATGGGGAGATTATGTGTGATCGGAATATGAAGGCCCTTTTAAGCAAGTGAGTGGAACTGTCCTTCCTCCTCTTTACTCCTTCATGATTAATAAAATAAAGTATTGAAATGCTATGAATTATCCCTAAATGTCCCATGTTTTAGTTGCTGATTAATAGAGATGCTTATGCTAAGAATTATAGAAATGTACAACACATAAACGTTGAACTGCTAATGTAATTTGATGCCTGAGAATGAATTGATAACATTGTCCCTTATGTTTAATGCTGCTTAACCAAATGAATACTTGAAAAAACGAGATTCTGTGTGATCGATATATGGAAAAGAACTGGCTATACTATTAACACAAAGAACTGAATGAAACATCTCAATCATGTACCTTCTGCATAACTGTTGTTGTTGCCTATTTTCTTATAAGCAATGAAAGAAAGAATATTGTCCCTATGAAATGAATGAAATGTTGCAGGTCTTATCGAGATGAATGAAATATTGTTCGTTTCTTTGAAAGGAATGATATGAGAAATGTTGCAATGATTGATGTAATGAGAAATGATGATGCTTGGGATCATTGGGATCACCAAGTGAACAGGTGGTAATATTGGAAAAATGAGATTTGAACTGTTGTCTTTACTTATCCTATTATTTATCATGCGACTTCGAACACGATCGAGTCGGATACGCATTCGCATGACCATGGGCAAACTTGTATACAAGGTATTATTTTCTCGAACGGTACCCGCAGCGGTGGGATCGAGTCGACCTAGGAGGGAATCAGCGTGCTTTGGTGGCACGCGGTATTGGGACCTTCATTCGAACTTGCAACCTGGGGAGGGGCACATCCCATACCCTATGAAGTCCTATATGACAAAGTTCTTAAATGGTGCGCGCAGCACCAGTGGTCATGTAGTCAGGATGCATGCTAATGAAATTTTATGCAGACAGAGTAAGTAATATATTATGTATTCTTATGCAGGTACGCGGAGTCGGATATCGGTAAGAAATCACTTAAATGTGATACATGTTAAATATGTTGGTTGAATTGTCTGCTTAATCACGCTAAACAAGACAATGTTATGATGTTGCCTTTAAAAGAGAACTCTATGACATGCTCAACATGTAAAATGGAATATGCTGGAGTGTTGCCTTGATAAAAGAATACCTATAACATGTTTGGGCTAATGTTAACTCAACGACGCTTAAAAGATGCCTCTAAATGTATACTGTCATGACTTGATAACACCAAGTATGTTTCATTGTTGCCTTCACATAAGAAATGAGATAATAAGTTTACATGTTTCATTATGATTATTGTCCATGAACTGTAAACTGATGCTAGGCCCCAAGTAGAAAAATTATTCTATTAAATGCTTGCTAAAATTGACCAGTTAGTGTTGGTTTAGGCGAGTGGATTGGATTCTGCTCGCCAGTACATAGATGATGTGTTGACCCACATTTTGTGGGCAGGTGCTCGTGCTTGGGATGTTCTACACATGAAGATTGGCTTGGTTGGTCCCGCGAAATCGAAGATTTGTTGGGCATACAGAAGCTCTCGTTGTACAAGATGATGCCTTCTGTTTATAAAGGGCATAATGTATGGAACATTGTAATCAGTGGTACCAGTGAGTTGTAAGTCAAGTCGGTATATCGAGTTGTAATCCCAATGTATCCAAGTATCAAATGTAAGCTGTATAACATTGTTCAGTTGACTTTCAGTGTAAAGTGAGATGTGTGGTAAGCATTGTACTTCAATACAAATCTTGTACTCTTCTTAAATTATCAATAAAGAGAATAAAGTTCTATATATCTCTGTGTGATTTCAAGTTATCCTTTTACCTCCGCTGCTATTGTAAGCCCCTGATTTTTCAAATTCATTTTAATTAGTGCTAATTAATTTTTAATGTCATTTATAGCCTTAAAATATTTATTATGATTTTTAGGAAATTTTCTAGAATTTTTAAATGATTTTAAATGAGTTTAAAAACAAAAATACCATTTTGCAATTTCCTAAAATGTTTTAATTAACCTTTGCAAATATTAGAAATGTTTACAATAGGTTTTTGCAATTTAATAAATTGTTTTAATAACACTTTGTAATTTCTCAAATGGTTATTATGTCAGTTTGTAAATTAGTGAAATGTTTTTATTACTTTTTGCAATTTTCTATTTGCATTAGGCAGGGGAGGGACCTAACTGTAATTTCCTAAAATCTAGGGTTTAATCTGTAAATTACCAAACACCCCCCCCCCCCCGACCAGTCACCCTCTCTCTCCTCTGACTCGACGCTGCCCCCGACGACCGACCTACGCTGCCCCCCCGCCTTTCCCGGCTGCCCCCACCGCCATCAAACCCCTTAAAGGATCCCCTCACCCCCCTCGACTAACCCCTAACCCTAAAAATCCCCGACGACGCCCCCACGGCCTTCTTCTTCCCCACTTCTGTTCACCTAAACCCTAACTCCGGCGATCTCCTCCGCCACCCACAGCGACTAACACCCCCAACCACCACACCACTACGTTCGCCTTGACGAGCCGAGCTCAGCGCCACCGGAGCGCGACGACGCCGACGCTCCCAGCCGCCGATCGCCCACTCTTCCACGCTCGAGTTCGCCGGACACGTACGTAGCAGTCTCCATTTCGTATCGTAGTGTCTCGTTTTCGAGTATGCTGTTCGCCAGGACACGACGACCCCAGCCCTGTACTTGGACACGCGAGCTAGGACTCGTGCGTGTCGTGCCAAGCCTAAGACACAGACTCCTGTGTCCCTAACTGTCAGGACACAGGACTGTGTTTTATATTTTTTTTTATTATTATATCAACCCTAAACCTAATAAAATTAACAACAACCTAACCCTAACACAAGCCGCGGGCTGACCCCCTGGCCAGCCCGACCCGACCTAACATCCCCCCCCCCCCCCCCCCCCCCCCCCCGCGCGCTTCTCTGGCATGGGTTCGAATCCCCCCTTTTATCTTTCTGTTTTCTTTTCTCTTTCTTTTTTTCTTTTCTTTTTCTTTTGTATATATATATTATATATATATGTATATGTATATATAATTTAGTATATATAAATATATGTATATACTGTATTTTACAGTATTATATATATATGTATATATATATTTTATAATTAGTAAATTTTGTGTATATATATGTATATATCTTCATGTATATATATATTAATATATATATATACACTTTATTATTAAAGTATTCTTCCTATGTATATGTATATATATTTATATATGTATATTTGTACTCTATAAATTAAGTATTTTCCTTACAAATATATATATACTTTTAACACATGTAATTATATTTTTCACTATGCATAACTTTGCCCTATTAAAATATTAATAATTATTTTGTACTTTTACCAAACTGTATTTTATTGTATTTAAATTACTGCAACCATTTGATGTCCAAGCCTAGCATGGGTATTTGGGCTCAAATGTGTTTTCACACATTCAAGACCTGTACAAGTCATATTGGACTTGATTCATGGCCTTGGGTCCTGTATTTGAACTTTGGTTCAAATTATATACATGGACAAAATACGCAGATAATTAATTATTATTGTACATAGCTGTTTTATGATTTTCTAAAAATACTTAGAGTATTGCTAAAATTATGGAAAAATAGTTTTTAGATACTATGTTAAGTTGGCTAATTTAGTATAATTTTTGTAGTATTTAATTTACTGTTTTGCCACTAGTTTGGCATATGAAACCAAAACTCACTTTCTGTATACTTAGGAAAACTGATTTTTATAAAATATTTGTACTGGTTAATAAATTCCAGAAAAATTATAATAAATTTCTATAGTTAGCAAGGATCGTTTTGGTACTTTGTTTTATACAAAACTAGGCTTTTTGTCTACTTTAAAAATTGTTAGAAAAACAATGATCTTCTGATTTATTTTATTGATTAATTACGACTTGTAGCTTTTTGTGTTATTTGGAGTTTTAGTCGTATTGAACCCCATCCCTCACTAGTGTAAAGACCCTAGAAAGTTAGTTAACATAGTGTGTCACCCCACATTGGTCTCCTATGCCAAGTCATCATTTTTGGCTAGGTGCCCAGTCACAAGTCGTGTCGCACCAGATTAGTGTCCTAGTGTTTTAGCTTAGTGTAAAGCTAAGTTTATTGTATTTATTGCTACAGTGACGATGTTACCAGACATCCATAGCACATTATCGCAGCTTGTTTTACTTTGCTAGAGGCAAGTACATCTACAAACTCATTTACTGTCTTTTAATGCTAGAACATGTATTAACCATGTTAAATGCTGATCCTTGGGATAGCAAGTTAAAACGTCACATGTTGTACTTTCCATTACTACCATGCTTAGAACCATCTTGATGTATCTCTCACATGATTAGAATATGGGTATGGGGAAAACTGATAGTAGAGTACGTGATCATGCCCCCCCTATATAGTACCGAGCAAAGTTTCATTTTATATGTTACAGCGCCGTAGGCCTTACTTACCAAGGCAGATTTGTGCGTATGTACATCTCTCGCCCTATCACTTGTACGGAAGTACATTTTATTATGTGCCACAGCACATTGTATACCTATTGACCGATCACGTACCTGCTACAGTTTTAAACATTACATATACATCTGTCTCTATGACATATGTATCCTTGCCATGATAGATTATGATGACATGATTGTGATATGACATGAGATAGATGCCATGTTCCCTATGTTACTATGATACTGTGATCCCAGTTGTACCATGATGACATGTTTCCAGTATTCCTGTTTTATAGACTTATCACACCATGATCCTTGTTGTACATCTCTTTCATTATATGTTCAGTACTTTAGTTGTAGAGGTTGTACTTGCTCCCGTCCTGACAGGATAACGTTGTAGGTATACTTACTGAGGAGGAGTTGCTCTGTGATTCGTATTATGGAGTTACTGCCGAGGATCCGGTTTTGCCATACGAGGATGTTCCTGCGGGGAGACTCGTCTAGTTTGCTTAGCTGCTTGGGATACTTAGTGTAGTCATGTATTAGACTATATCATTTTGTAACTGGACATGTATCCAGTTTTACATTTCAGTTTACTTGTACTTGGACATTTTACTATATACGACGACTTTTGTGTTTGGAGCATTTATGATTCTTCTTCACTTATAGAATTGTTAGCACATTTAGTCTTATCTCGTTATCTCTAGAACAGCTTACTGCGCTTTATCTTAAGCGTAGGCTGGACATGGCTCGGTCCGGCCCAACAATTTGGGTAACGGGTCGTGACAGCTATAAAGAAGTGATGTATGTCTATTCAATAAGAAAGATTGTCCTAATTAACTTCAATTTGTCTGCTTCTGCCGCTGCGATGTGTTCCTATTTGAAGATTATCAATTATGTACCATCTTTGTCTTGTACAAGTGCAAACCAGACTTGTACGGCATCACACCCAAGCGAGGACGATCGATTCCAAGAGAAAAATATGTGAATAAATGACTCTACGAATCGGAGGAGGGAGGGGGGAAAGGAGGGCGGGGCTCCGGTGGAGGCGAACGCCGCCACCTCCATGACCACCGGAGGAGGGGGGGGCTCAGTCGGGAGAGGGGGGGGGGGGAGGGGAGAGCGCCATTCGAGAGTTAGGGCCGTCTGCATCTCAACTTATATATATAAAGTGGCTAGAGAAGGGGGCTCACTTATGAGAGGTCCCGAGATCGAGCTCCTCCCTCGCTTGGTGGCGTTGCTATAATCGCATAGGTGCGTTGCATCAAATAATTTTTTTAATATTGTTAAAAACAGTTTAAATATTTGAATATATTGAATTAAGATTTGTTATACATATATTTATATCTTAATTATGATTTGTTAAAAATATGTTTATACTTTAGTTAGAATTTGTTAAAAATATTGCATACCTTTGGACTGTGGTAGGCTTGATATACTTTATGTTCTCGCTGAGGGCGTTGCCGAAGTTGAACTCGCATTGAAAATAAATCAGTCAACAACATTTTAATCAATATAATGGAAAAAAAGATTGAAATTAAAATCAATCATAAAAAATTTAATTATAGAAACGGAAACATTGAAAATAAAATCAATCAACAACATTTTAATCATATACAGAACAAAATAGAAATAAAATCAATTAACAATATCTTAATCATAGATCGAAACACTGACATTGAAAATAAAATAAACATCATTTTAAATTCAAAACAGATTCTTTATATCGTATTGGAACTCACATAGAAAATTTTTGTTGAAAGACCAACTGTATCTTTGAAGAACCAAAAGTAGAAGACGAAGGTCTTTTTTATATTCTTCGGTTAATATTGCAAAACGTAATGTATAAGAGAAAGGAGGAAGGGATTTTGTAGAACAATATGAATTTGAATGCACGTAAAATTATGTAATCTAATTGTTTTTGGTATTTGGATTATATAATAGTATAGATAATAGCATAAGAATTATTTAAAAGATCGAACTTTGACGAATTATTTAAAAAAAATCGAACTTTGACGAGGCATCGGATAACTATTATTTTAATAAGAAAAAAAATTAAGAGGAGTTGGTTGTAAAAAGGAAACGATGGAGGGGCTGCAAAGGAAAAGAAAGTACGTAAATAAGGATTGGAGCGTGCCTAGCTAGCTGTGGAAAGGGTTTGGCAGCCGTCAATAGAAAGAAGAAGAAGAAGAAAAAAAAAAGAAGAAGAGGTAACGGCTAACTATTTTGATTAGCTATTCCGTCTGTTTTTAGGGTTTGATCGATCTCTATTTTTGTCTCGCAAAGTTCACGATTTTATTTCAATTCGAGTATGTTATTGATCGAAACCCTAGAGAAAAGTCTACTTCTCCGTGTGAATTTAGACATTTGGGGATCAAAATTACAAGAAGGAGGTTACGATCCTTTAGTCCCACATCGATTATGGAACTTGATGTGGGTTGATATAATCTTCGGCTCTCTCTTACTAATGGCTAGCTTCTCGGATGAGTTATTCGAAGGTTCCTACCAAAGGATCTCGGACCAGTTTATTTCTTGACCTATTTTTCGTTATTTCTGTAATTTGTTTCATGGCATTGTCACAAGTGTAAAAGAAATTTAGTAATTTTGACCCGTATTTAAGAAATAGATGACCTTTTATTCTATGGGTAGACTGTTATCGAATTACATGAATGAATCTAATGGTTTGCCCTGACACGGATGACGGGTATGACATCGCGACACAGACATGGCATTGATTTTGGTGTCCTAGTGTATTTTGGTGTGTCTGAGACATGCCTGACACAGTGCAACACGGACACACCCGAGACTGCAACACGTACTTGGCACCGATTTTTGGAGTGTCCGTGCTTCCCAGATTGAAGCAAATAGAAATACGTCTCTAGACGTGATGCAGGCGGTTAAACCAAGTAAATGTTTTATCTGAAGCGTCTAATGGCAATATAGAATTAAGGCAAGGTTAGATTGTAGTTACTTTTCATCCGCTACTTCATTTGGTGCCAAATGCAAGGTGCGAGCCTAGTGGGTTCTATTCAGGATGGGCGTATTTGCGAATTATCATTATTTTTCAGAACTCAATGGACATTTTAAAAACACTATCATTTCGGAAATGAGTGTTGAGCAAACGAGATGAAACGTAAGTGTAATCCAAACCATCTCTAGGAGTTCTTACTTACTAATTCTTTGAGGTTAGTGTGGTATAAAGTGAGAGTTTGAAGTTCAGAATTTACTGCAATGTAAATTCCTTTGAGTTTATCCACATGTAAATCAGTATTGCCAGGTTAGACTAGTCCTCATTGTAGACTATTTTACCTAGTTTATCCTTAGAAGTTAGAATGACTCTGTATCTAATATACTCCCTTAAATTGGATTCTTTTGGTTATCGGGGTTTAGAATCCAAAAAGTTATATTTTTCTTTATTGTTCACCAGTTTTGTATTTTCATAGAACATGCTATTTGGAATCCTTACATTTAAATTGTTTCTCTTATCATCGTATGTTTGTATTGCATGATGTGGTTTTGTTTCAAAATGGTTTCTTTGCTTACATTGAGCCGGTTGTGTTGAGAGATTTTGATGGCTTATTAGACCTTAATGTTCTTCTAGTGTACATATTCTTAAAGCAACTATTTTCTATTACTAATTCTAGTGGTAATGCTAATTTCAAATTTCATTTTTTTTCCCTAATTTCAAATTTCATATAAAAGTCCAAAACCATGCAGAATGAGTAGTAGGCTAGTAGCTGTTTTATTGTTATGAGGACCATATAAGCTGAACTCTGAGTGCTTATCTTTTAGTCCTCTTAATGTCATCTCTGTACTCGTAGTCCAAGTTTTCTCAAGAAGAAATCTATTTGTTATTCCCAACAGACATATTAAGAACTTTCAAGTTTCAACCTCACGTGCTTTTGTTAGATTGTAAATAACTTTGTCTGTCAGGCTGCTTATGTGGATGTTATTTGAGAAATAGTATCTTAACCTCAATTCTAATGGGAGAAGGCTTGGATCATGATGATTTGGGATGATGTATTGACTATGTTATTTTTTCCTTTGTTACCATTTGAACAATAAATTACTAGCTATTTTTACACGGTCTTCTTGTCTTGTCCCATTATCCATAGTTAGCTTACATATAGAAGAACATATTCTTGGAGGTCATGATCAACTATGATTAAGGGCAAAACGTTAGTCTTTTGCTGTCAGGTCAGACGTATGTTTCACCAATGTTTTGTTTTGTCAAACCTTTTCATAACCTGGCCATTTTATCTTTATTCTTATTGGCATGTAATTTACCTTCCTTTTATTGGAAGGTATATAATTTCTAGTATCTATCTTATCATTATTTTCTCAGAACTTAGAAGTTTTTGATTTGGTGTGTACTGCAAGGAAAATATATATGATGTTAGGATATGTTGGTGCAGATTTGTATAGGGAAATCCTATGAGATCCTCCTCATCCTCATTGGTAGATTTAGCCATTTAGGTATGATGAAACCAAACACACTGACCCAAACAAACTTAGATCTCTGGTGGGTATGGTTATGGTTGACTAGTTCGAGCTTAACCTGACCCTAAATAACACCTGCCTGGGACCTAATTGATTATAAAGTCATATCTACTTTAATATGATATATGACTATTATTTTCTTACCAATAATAATATTAATATATTATGTCCATTACCCTCATCTGAATTTTAACTACTTCAGCAGTCAACATATTAAAGAAATCGAAAATAGTGGCACAATACTATAGCAATGAAGTTTTGGTCATCTTTGTTTGTGTTCAAGCTAAAAGATAGTGGGTTCAGAGGTCTGAATGAATATTTTCCATTTGAATTTTTGTTTAGCTCTTCTCAGCCCTCCTAGAAATCAAGGCCCTCTCTTGCTCATAGCTACCTTAGCTACACATTTAGGGTTGGCGTCAGGTTGGCATCTGGTCTACATAACTGTTAATTCTTGTGTAGGTTTATCATGCTCCATAGAGGACCCCACTCTAATGGGACACAACTAGGATGATGACGCTGAGGTTCTTTTCAAAGAAATTGTGTTAGCTAAATAGATCTAAAGAATTGCCTTATCCTTGAAATTTATTCATGTTTTTCCTTCTAATGGTTGCTTAACTTGATAGCTTTTATCTGGTAAAATAATCAAGAGATGCATGCAGTCGAGTTATAAGCAGGTTAGAAATTAAAACTCAAGTCAAGCCGATCAAAGTATACACAAGGTTAAATTAGGTCCTAACTAAACTGATACTGGCGTATTTTGGTGGTTCAATATTTTATTCCTGTGCTCTAAGATAGCTCATATCTCTAAGTACCTATTTTAAAATGTATAAATAATAAATTTCATTGACACTTCAACATCGGCCGTGTCAATGATTGTTTCTCTAGTATATTGAAGTATATTTCTGAATCTATGATCGTATACACATTCTGAACTTTAACAATTTACTTCTTTATTTTTCTGATATAATTAATATACTGCAATCAATCAATCATCACCTTCATGCTTGTCTTAGTAATCATATAAGGGTTTACTTATCTGCATAGGGTTAAGGAGCACTAGAAAGCATCACTTAAGGATTCATCTGCCTGATCCTAAAACTTTGGGGTAAAGATTTTTCTGTTACAACATCCTGTATTTGTCAGACCCCAACTTCCTGGAAGTATTATGGACAAAAGAGAGATTTGATATAAACCTAGAGGGTGATTATAAATGATTTTTGTATTGAAGCAAATTAGATAGTGGGTGGGAATACATTAGATTTAGGTCGAAGGTAAAAATATGTTCAAACTAGAATTGTAGAAAGCTTATCTAAAGTCTAAACAAGCTCCAGAACTATTTCGTTCAATAATTACAGCATATAGCATCTTAGTATCTGATGTGTTTTGAATCATTTATAGTTTCCAACTTTTGATGTTTCCTATTTCGAATGAATAATATCACTGGATAATTTGTTCCTTGTAGTCAAATCTGTAGTTGCAAATGTAGCATACTAATCATTATAGTGAGATGAGCTTGGATTAGTATTCAAGGTTGTGAAAAGCGCTAGGCGCTAGTCGGGTGGGCACCTTCCACCTAGCGCCTAGCCCGCCTAGGCGGGTGCCTAGGCGAGGGTCGCCTAGATCTAGGTGGTTCAAAAAAAATAAAAAAAATCCAAAAAAGAATCTACTAAAAATTGCAAAAAAAAATCCATAAAACCTCCAAACATGCATAGTCGGGCATCAAGGGGACTAGGCGGGCATCGGGCGGGCACCCGACGCCTAGCGCCTAGGCGCCGCTTAGGCGGCCTAGGCGGACGCCTTTTAGAATAGAGCTAGTATTAAGGATTATAAAGAATTTATTCTTATTAGCAAACATGAAACACCATAACGTTGCTTGTGGAAAACCATCTACTAGATGAGATACTGGACCAAAGAATGATGGCAAGATGATTATTCTAAGGTTGTTTATATTAGACAGAGTACTGTAGAATTAGTGCCTGCTCCATCCTACATTGTGCATGACTGTTTAAATAAGAACTGTACTGGTACCTTTGAAGAAATTTGAAAATGTCATGGAATCTTACTTTAGAACCTAACATGCTGATTAAGCATATAGAATATTATAACTTTACTATGTGATGTACAGTAGGCCAGTATCTCTTAGTATTTACATCTTGCCTATGAATATAATTGTTATATATGCCCAAACTTTCATGTATAGTTAATATTCACATAAATGAACATGTTCAAATATCTGGAAGCTTTATATAAATCACGTCTATCATCATTACTACTGAAATAATCTGCCTGAATGTTAATACTTAATAGTATCTCACTTTATAAACTTAAATTAAGTATACATGAGATTGTTACTCCACTACAAGTTGTTATGGCCCTTAGATTATAATCTCTTAACATAAATAATATTGTACATGTATTTAGGGCAATCTAATTTGGTTGTTTCACAATTAATTATGCAAAAGGGTTATATACACTAACTACTCCGAAGTTTTGGGTTTATAACACGGGTTACCTCTACTTTTAAATTAATTACACTGACCACCCCCATATTTTATGATTATTACACGGGGTACCCCTACTTTAAGATAAAAATAAAACATTATAACACTAACTACCCCTATTTTTAATTTTTTTTTTCTCTAAAGGGTGGGGTGGTCAGTGTAATTAGTTTAAAAGTAGGGGTACCCCGTGTTATAATCCCAAAACTTAGGGGTAGTTAGTGTAAATAACCCTATGCAAAATTTGTGGAAGCCTTGTTATGGAGCAATAATAATCAATAATCTACCAACAAAAATCCCTAATAGATACTCAGAGTTCACATTTGCAATAAAAGTAGGTTTGGAGTCTATGTTGTATGGACGCATATGGAACGACATATTTCGGACATGGATACAACACCAATTTTGATGTTACCTTGTGTATAGTGGAGTGTCTATGCCATGTCTGATACGGCGTGAGCTGAACACAACAACGATTTTCTTAAGTGTCTGTGCTTCCTAGGTTCTAGTTTACCAAAGAATCTTGAATTCAAATTTGTTTAGAGTTTTTAATCTGACTTTGACTGCAGATTCAAAGATCTAAACATCAGAATACGGCGGTCCTTCGTGTATGAAGGTTGTAGTAAAAGCCACATTTCTGAATAGGGGTCGTACATCTGAAACGGATCTCTGTAGCATAAGATATGACTGGTATCCTGTACAGCTGTGCAGTGCAGAATCTGCATAACGAAATCTGAATATCTCGATGCAACGACAAATTTTGTAGATGACTTACATGAAATTAGTGATTCGAGTAATTGTGTTATTTTGGTTTGGGTTTACCTTATGCAAAGGAGAATATGGATTTGAGATATTTAGGATGTGAATAGCAATGAAGAAGAAGAATCTAATCTATGAATTGGCATATTACCAAAATATCACGACAACAAACCCTTATCCCCAAATCTTGGTGTCAGTTTTTTTTAATCCTTTTGTCCCATTCAGCCATTTTAAGGGCTGTCCTGCATAATACTAACAAAAATCATATCCTTCTTTACAGCTTCAATCCACATCCGTTAAGGTGTACCCCTATTCCTAGTGACTCTTTTAACTACTATACTATTACTCCTTATTGATGCGTCTAATTGATGTGCATTGTATAATCCGAACCACCTAAGACTATTTTCTTTCGTCTTGTCCTTAATTGACACGGCCTCCAACTTCCGACAAATACACTCGTTCTTATCCTATCTTAGCATTATCATTTCAGCTAGTCATTTTTTGGGACATGTTTTTTAAGGTGCCCAACACTCTAATCCATAAAATATGGCTAGTGTTACCACGATCATAATATAACTCTCAGCTCTTCATTTTTAAAAAGCCAAGCGTTACATGACATGATTTTAAATAACCACACAAGCATTTACCATTAGGCGATACTAGTCCTAGTCAAACTTGCCAAATTATCAGTCATATAAGAATCAAGTATAACTAATCCTAGAAATCAACAACATGCACCATGTGCATAAATAATTAAACGAGAGCACCCAAAGTTAAACCAAGTAACTCAACGTCTCAAAATCGGAAATGTGCCATGTGTTGGTTATATGGAATCTGATAATAAATTTGTAAAGATCTTCATCGCTCCTATCTAGGCATTAAGTTAATAAATGGTTTTTGTTCATTTCACATGACTTGCCCGTCTTGTCCTATAATTTACTGAAATCAACATTTATTGATGCTCTCTCAGAGGTCATGCTCATGTAGAATGAAGGTCACATCTTTAGTTCTATTGCGTAAGAACTATTTCACGTGGCTTGTTATTGTATGAAACCAGCTCTTTGAAACTTGTGTTTGCCATCTAGTTCATTTATTTTGTGATGTACAATTTGCAACACCTTAATGGAATATATGGAATTTTTTTGCGCTCTTTTCTTCCCTCCGTCTCCCCTTCCACATTACTTCTCGGAAGTTATATTTCTTGCCACTTGTTGACGCCTATATCTAGTTTGTCAATGTATTGTATAAAACTTTTGGTATTCATCTATGCTCACTGATACTTATACCTCTTTGTTTAATGCATATGTAAATTCATACTTTATATACCTATAAGCTTGTGTTCATGTTTCTTTTATGAGGAGTTAAAAGTTTTTGTCATGACTCTGTCTGATCTCAGACTTCTTTTGTTAAACAGGTTTTCAACTTCTGATTTAGCAACAGCCTAAATGGGGGATGCAGAAAGTGCCCTTCCTCCATCCAAGAAGAGGGGAGCTGGGATTCAGCTCACAAAGGACAATCCTGAGGCCGAGGAGGATGCTTCTGAACTAGAAATGGGGACTTTCAAAAGAGCCAGTGAGGAAGTTTTGGCAGCCAGGAAAATAGTAAAGGTGCGGAGGACTCAACCCACATCAGTTCCTTCTTCCAATCCTTTTGCTGCAATTCGCTTGGCTCCTCCCTCTGACTCTGGTGCAAAAGCTATCAGCTCTTCTGTCCAGTTGGATGCTGTTGATAAAACAGTCCCTGAAGAGAAAGATGGTGCTAATGAGAAGATTGGTGGAATTGGTGAAGGAACCGAAAGTAGAACTGCAGTGAGTGAAACAAATGGAACCGAAAACACCAGCATAAAGTTAGGAGACACCACTAGTGCATTGCCGGAAGTCGACGAGGAGGTGAGAAGTGATGCAGTTGAAGCAGCAACCAAACAAGTAGAAGTTGAGAAAGAAACAGAAAATGAACTGGAGAACACTGATGACATAGCTGGGAGAGAAGAAACTAAGGGAGAAAAAGAAGAAACTGAAGCTATAGGCGCAGGTGAGAAGGCAGTCATAGGAAAAAACGAAGTAGCTATAGGCGCACCTGAGATGGCTGTTGAAGAAGAAACTGAAAAGAAAATGTTAGAAGATGGCAAGAATGATGCAGCCAAGCCACTTGCACCTGTAAGTTCATTTCAACAATTGTCAAGCAGCCAAAATGCCTTTACAGGGATTGCTGGAACTGGGTTTGGGTCCTCTTCGTTTTCCTTTGGAACAATTGTGAAAGAAGGCCCAGCGTTTGGTTCAAGTTCTGGATCTATATTTGGTTTCAAGAGCGAAACTCAATCATTCCCTTCATTTGGTTCTGGGAGCTCTAGTAATGGTAATTTTTCCTTCCAGTTGTCTGGTACTTCTGCCCAGGATGCTACTAAGAGTGGGGCAAAAAGCATACCTTCAATGCAGGAGGTGCCTGTTGAAACAGGAGAAGAAAATGAGAGGGCGGTATTTACTGCTGATGCTATATTGTACGAGTATTTAGATGGAGGGTGGAAGGAGAGGGGAAAGGGTGAAATCAAAGTGAACACTCAAATATCAGATGCCCAGAAAGCGAGGCTTGTTATGAGGGCCAGAGGGAACTATAGGCTGATCTTAAATGCAAGCATTTATCCAGAAATGAACCTGACCAATATGGACAAAAAAGGTATCACCTTTGCTTGCATTAATAGTGCTGGAGATTCAGTGGGCGAGCTAGCTACATTTGCTCTGAAGTTCAAGGATAGTAGTTTCATGGAGGAGTTCCGTGGAGTTGTTGCAGCACACAAGGGGCCAAAGGACAATGTACTGAAGACACCAGAAAATTCTCCAAAGGCCTCTGATGATTAAATTTATTGCTATGACTATGAGTAGCTAGCTAGTTTCTTATGATGATTCTCCTGGGGCAATGGATGCTGGGTTCTTGACCTTTTGTTTACTATCTAGTTTGAGATGTCAAAGTATATTATGGGCTACCAGATTAGTGATGTAACTTGGTTGATGCAGTCGGTTTATCTCGTAAAGATGACCTAGAGTTATAACTACTGTTACCCATTTTGTTTTTGTTGCTGGTTTATTTGCAACTGGAATGTCAGTCAGTGCTTTATCATTTAGTTTGGAATGGTATACAACACTTTGCACTTTGGTAGTGTAAAATTACAGTGTCGGTGAAGTTAATATTAAGATGTTGGGAATTGTACTGTGCAAGTTTTCACCAGGTTTTTGTATGAGCAACTTTGCCTTTGGCTTTGTCATCATTCCAAGATTTTTAGTAGAGCAATGCTGATGCTAATTGGCAGATTGTCATATAATTGAACGGAAGGTCGGTTGGTGACGGCCTCCATTTCTGTAGTATGCACTATTCTCCCTATATATGTTTCATGAGTATTTGAGGAGTCACTCCTATCCTTTATAAATTTTAGGCTAAATTTTAACTTGATACCCTCAACTATTCATGTTTTGCAACTTGATATCCTGAACTTTGAAAATAGGCAACTTAATATCCTGAAATTTAAAATTTTCAAAAATACCCTCCCCCCCTCCCCTCCCAGGCCACCCCCCCCCCCCCCCCCCCACCCCACCCCAAACCACCTCTCCGGTCGGCATGGAGAGCGCAGACGTGCAGTGCCGGAGCGCGCGGGCGGGGGCGCGCTTGCTGCAAGCGGGCGCTACGTGGGACGTGCGAGCGGGTGCGCTGCCTGGAGGCGAAGGGGGGGGGGGGGGGGGGGTGCAGCCGGGGGAAAAAGAGGGGGGGGGGGGGGGGGGAGGGGGGGGGATGCTGTTGAAGAGGAGGGTATTTTGGAAAAAATAAATTTTATGATATTAAGTTGTCTATTTTTAAAGTTTAGGGTATCAAGTTGCAAAACATGAATAGTTGAGGGTATCAAGTTGAAATTTAGCCTAAATTTTATAAAACATAGGGGTGGTCAATATTATCATTTTCTATAGAAAAATCTGTTCGGGACATAGGGTGGTTAGTGTTATCAGTTTCTATGATTATTTTAAAGTTTAAATTTGCGTTTTAGTGCTTAAGAAATATTGGATGATTAGTTTTATTGTTTTAAGATTTAGCTATTTGGTAAGTCTTTTTTAAAAAAAATAGAAGAAATAAAGGACTATTTTGGAATTCTGATTATTTGGAAAGGATTATTGGAAATTATAATCCTTTTTATTAGTGACTACTGATCTTTGACGTAACAGAAGGTACGTGTAATTTCTTTCTTTTTTTTTGAAACAATGCAAATGATATAATGCTCTTCCAAACTGCTGAAGACATCTGAATATTGAAATGTTTTTGAGAGTACTCACAAAGTAGCGATTTTGCAAACACAAAGTGTGCATGCTAATGAACTGCAGAGCTACAACCGTCATTGGAACATGATGAAATATCCATGATTGGTCCAAAAGAAGGAAAAGACAGGTTGGGTTTTGGTGGAACCTGCAAGTCATCGATGCTTCCTTCCAACATCTCTATTACTTTGGTGATAGAAGGCCGATTCTGGGGCATTGTTTGGATGCACCACAAACCAACCAAGATCATCTTCCTCACAACTTCTTCGGTTTCAGCTGTCGCACCATAAGCTTGTAGACCTCCACTGTGATCTAGATGCTTGTATATCGAAAAGGGAAAGTAGGTCTCACTTGTATCTTGAACATCCAAGGGTATGTTCTCTCTTCCTCCAGCCATCTCCAACACCATCATTCCGTAACTATAGATGTCAGACTTACTTGAGACGACTCCAAAGTTTCTACAGAAAACTTCCGGGGCAATGTAACCTACGGTGCCTCTAGTACCTTCCATGGAGAGGATGCTGTCTTTTCGGAGGCACAACTTAGAAAGCCCGAAATCCGAAATCTTGGGTCGAAAATCTTCGTCTAGTAAGATATTGTGAGGTTTAATGTCGAAATGTACTATCCTTGTGTTGCACCCACGATGCAAGTATTCTAGTCCTCGAGCAATACCGATTGCTATCTGGTACAACTTTTCCCATCTGAGAGTTGTTTTGGGTTCCTTCGAGCAAATTAGCTTGTCTAACGAGCCATTGCACATGTACTCGTAAATGAGAGCTCTCTTGGATCCCTCTGAGCAAAAGCCTAGAAGATTAACGATGTTAACATGCGAACTCCTGCCAGTGCTGGCGATCTCGTTGAAGAAGTCCTCTCCATTGCCTTTTGAGTCGCTTAAAACCTTCACCGCCACCAAACGACCATCGATGAGAGTACCTTTGAATACACTGCCATAACCGCCCTGGCCAAGTTTGTTGCGGAAGGATTCTGTTATTTTCTTCACATCGGAGTACTTGTACCTTTTTGGAGCTAGAGATCCATGTTTCTTTAGAAAGTTCTCAACATTCTGGTCATTGTTTGGACTCTTCTTCCTATAGATGCGATAGTAGCAACAAATAACAATGCCGCATGCTGTAACTAAAGCCACGGTTCCTCCTACAATACCTGCAAGTGAAAAATGATAATTACCAAGTTTTTTTTATTGAATAGTCTAACAGATTTCTAACTGTCATGAGCTATTTATGAACTAGCAAGTTGAAGAGAAACATGCTTTTTACCTATTGCAGTTTTCTTCACATTTGTTTTCTCTGCAGCCAAAAATGAAATACCAAAGACACTTCAGCATACATAACAGTTTTTAAAATAACATCTAAACGAAAACTCATCTTGTAGTAATTAATAACTGAGACAAATTTATAGTCTAACGGAAAGAACCTCTCCATTTCCACATTTTTATTCTTAGAGAAAATTAAAAAAAGGTTTCCATTTCCACATATTAATTATTAAAAAATGGAAACAATTCAAGAAACACAAAAGATAACTGGGGAAAAGAGAGCAGATATGTTAGGGTTACCTTAGGTAAGTGTTGCAGATGTTCTTAGAAAGAAATCTAGGCAGGTGTCAAATAATTCTAAACAATACTTTAGTTCAAGGAATGACTAGGAAAAATTACTCTAAACATATAATTCTAAGTGAAAAAAATGTCACATTGAACATTGACTAGTAGCAAACAGAAACAGTTCAAGAATGATAATTGTTTGTGAGATGTGTACCTTGGTAAGCATTGCATATTTTCTTTACGAAAAGGCTCAAATCATGTGAAGAACCAACCAAGAGACACTAAGGAAAGACGATCACGAAGTACACAAGTAACGTCTTTCTTTAAAAAAAAAAAAAAAAAAAAGGTCACAAGTGAGCCTTTAAACTTGAGGAGCCTGACTATAATTCAGATCGGAAGTGAATGTGGGACTATAAATCAAAACCACCTCCGTTGGGCAAACTTGATGTTGCTGATTCTGCTATGGTAGAAGAAGTATTTGGAACAACATATATAGATGCATTAGGATGCCGCCTTCAAGGCAGGAGACTGGATCGATGAATGGTTAATTCCCTCAGTTTTGAAGAATTTTAATAGAGGAACTTAATTGGCTCATATTTTCTCCTCGAGAAAAGAAGAATGCTCTGTTCACATAACTAGTGAGCCTTGCGATCGATAGGTGGTGGAAAGAGAATAGCATTGTCTGAATTAATACACTGGAATCGCTACAATCGAGCTACAATTACGTAGTATGAGTAATAACTAGCATGCGTATTCTCAAGGCCGGGAATGTTTCTGAGGTTCGACGGTCTAGAAATGGAGGAACAATTGAAGTACACAGTCATGTTGATAACATTGACGGAATAACTAAGGAAGGAGTGATCGATCGTGGATCGTGGTGTTGGTGAACGATTTGGGCAGGTGTCAGAAACGTAGTCTAGATCCGATACGGGTAGGCTTTGGGCACCATAGTTGATATCCAGCACTTGGTACTCCTTTCTGCCATTCTCCAGGTGTTGGGTGAGGCTCCCAACCTATATGAAAAACATTCTAGAGTGCGACGAACGTTATCGAAAAAGTTCGAAAAGTCGAAGACGAAAAGTCGAAGACGAATGGTATTTTATTAATGCCATTGGATCGCGATCAACGATTTAGATTTGTTAGAAATTATGGTACTTTAAATAGGTGTTTTCTAACCCTAATTCATTATCTCAAAATCAAAATGAGAGAATTTTCAAATTTGCAATTTTCTAGAGATTGGAAAAGAGATTCAGAGTTTCGGGGGTTGTTTCGAAGATAGATCGTTTCGAGGAGTTTTTCATTGGTTCTCGTCATCTTGTCTTCACTAATCTTCTTATATTCATTGTAACATATTTTTATCTAATTGAAGTATTGCGGTGATCTATGTAGATCGGGAGAGGAGTTTGTAAGGAGTCGGTATATCTTCGTATTCCCTTAGTGGAGACTTTTTCGGACTGGACTCCAATCGTCCCATGGATTTTTTCGTCATAATTTTTTTTTTCATATAAAAGCCTCGGTGTTTGCGTTGTATTTTTTATTGTGGTTTTGGCTGTTTGGTTTGTGTTTTCTTCTTCGGTCCTCACCAAATTTCTTAGTTTGGGAAAACAATTTTCATGTTTCGTTTCTAACAAAGTGATATCAGAACATAAATGTTTTGTCAGGTGTCAGGGGGTTGACAGTCAAAACGAGAAGAAAAGATGGATGCGAAGCCAGTGCGCAAGATAAACCTAAGGTTCTAAACAGTTCAGATTATCACTATTAGCGAAGTAAGAGTAAACATTTGTTGCTCCTCAAAAGCTGCACCGATCTTCCGATATTTGCTTTCGAGAAGTTCAGTGAAAAATTCGATGATGACTGAAATTTCGAACATATACATGTGTGTAGATATAGCAGACAGTTCGTGGACAAAAATGTGTATAATCACATCGCTAATATTGAGCACGCAAAAACGTTGTGGGAGAATCTGAAATCCTTGTATGCGAAAAAGATCGGGATAAACAACTTGTTCCTGATCAGACATATATATGATGCGTCTTGGATATAATGATGGTTCTTCCATTATGGATCACCTCAATATGAATATTTTCGGTATACCACTGGTATGTCGATATCGGGATACCATCGATATACCGTTGTCGGAACTGAATATCAAATCTATGTGTTTTACTACCACCGTTGGATCATGATCAACAATCCATATTTGTTCATGGGGTGCCTTAAATAGATGTTTTGTAACCCTAATTCATTAGCTCAAGATCAAAAGGGGAAAGTTTTCTCTAGTTTGTTAACTTTCTAGATATTCGAAGTTTCGGGAGTTGTTTCAAAGAGAGAGTGTTTCGAGGAGTTCGTCATTGGTTCTTATCTTTGGTAATCTTCTTTATACTTATTGTAATCTATTTTCATCTGAATATTGAAATGTTGCCGTGATTTATGTGGCTATGGGCGAGGATCAGTTGCCTGTCATTAATTCCACAGAGCTGTCCATAGGACTGAGATGTGGAATGCAATTATACTGCAAGAGCAAGGATAACGAAGACAGGCTGTAGGTAATTAATTCATGATTGCGTTTCTATATCGTTGGCTACTAGTATCGAATGGTGTTGCATAAGTAGTACAAAAGAAACCCAGAATAACCGAGAGAGAGAGAGGGGCTGTTTGTAAGAGCATCATTAGTAGTTGGGATTCTTCAATGCAATTTAGAGCCCAAAATTTTAAAAAAAAGGTAAATGTAGAATGGGTTGAGTTTGTATGAGAATAGTAGGAAATGATAAAGTGAGCTCCGGTCCCAAAAATTGTGTGGTCAAAATTAATGTAGGAAAAAAATAATATAAAGTTTAGAATCTAGAAAGTTGGGCTCCAAATTGGAACTTACTATTCTACAAAACGAGTTTCTACAATCTAGAATCTAAAATTGGGAGGCCCAACCCTTAGCACCCATGGATGGGTTAGGACCGAAATTGTAGAAATTGAGACTAGGGATAAGACTTATTATTCTACGAAATGAGCTCCTACATTCTAAATCTAGAATCTAGAAAATGGGATGGACCTTACTAATGATGCTCTAATAAATGGATTGCCTCAAAGAATAGGTTGACAATAAAATAGGTTACGAGGTTGTTTGTAATAAATGGATTGCCTCAAAGTATAGATTGCTAATAAAATGGGTTACCATGATCACTTATTTGCATTAGATTTTGAAAATTATTTGATGCATCAGTTGTAAAAGTTTAATTACTTGGGACCATGAACCAAAGACTTGGCATTACCGTTTGAAAAGTATTTGATGCATCAGTTCAGTTGTAGGACCCACAGTTTACTTGGACCATTGAACCAACTATAGACTTGGGAGTGTGACTA
This sequence comes from Iris pallida, assembly GCA_029216955.1. Lineage (NCBI taxonomy): Eukaryota > Viridiplantae > Streptophyta > Magnoliopsida > Asparagales > Iridaceae > Iris > Iris pallida. The sequence goes on from JANAVB010008016.1 coordinate 26,143, forward strand.
GTCTCGTGTGGCCCATTCCAAGACTGGACGAATGCTAACCAGCATTTAAGGAAGAGATGAGCCAAAAGAACGTCAGTACATATACTTTTATTATTAGAACTAGTATATATGTACATGTGTTGTACGTATTTATTTTTTATTTATTTATTTATTTTTTTTGCACTTTTGAAGAGCAAAAGATGTAGATGTGTTGTACGTATTTTTTATTTATTTTTTTTGCACTTTTGAAGAGCAAAGATGTAGTAAATTATATTTTTTTATTTTTTATTTCAATACGTAATTATCTAGCCGTTTTTATTAAATTTAATGAACAATTTTAATTATTAAAATTAGGTAAATAGATATTTGAAAAAAAATCACAGTAAAGATTTTTTATATTATATGGTAGTATAGATAATAACGTCAGTACAAATACTCCAATGTGAAGATGGTATTCGTCTTCTTTTAAGTTCACATAAGTGTCTGACCTCTCTAACCTTGTGGTAGTGGAGCGGACACCCGGGAGGGCCGTCAAGGTTCGAGATCCCCAATCGTGTGTGCGCGTGGGATTTCAATAAAAAAAAAAAGTTCACATAAGTAAACCCTTTTCCAAATTGGAAGTGCAACTAATAAGGAAGAAGATTGACCAGCTCAATAATCGGCTGCCAACGAGAAGAGGACTATATGGTTTTCTTACGTAGAGAAATGTGTAATAGTTTTTCTACTGAATCCTATTCTCTTACTTGGATGAAGGGTTTCGTTATACAAACTAAACCTAAAGACGTTTCTTCTAAATTTGAAGAGAGACAAAGGCTGAAAATTTCATGAAATTTTGGTCAGAATGACTTACCGCAACTATCCCAGTGGAGGCGATCGGAGCAAATACAGTGAAGCTCTTGGTCTCATTGCTGTACCCGCACTGGCCATTGCTCGCCGTGCACTGCTCGCAATCCGTCACAGTGTAATCCAAAAGGAAGCCATTCCTCAGAAGGGTCCGGTACTGACTGCTGTCCGCACGCGGATTGCCCAAAACAGGCATGCGGGCAGCAGCCAAACATGACTGGTTGATGTACTCGGGAGATCCGTAATCACCCCCAAGATAATAAAAAGATGCGTCAGTAGTAGCACACCCTACTCTGAAGTAGTCAGGACCGACACGGGAGCAGTTGAAGAGGAAATACAACTCCCTGTTCACCACCGGACTAATTGCGAACGGAGTGACGGCGAAGGAGAGGTTGCTGTGGAAGACTGGGCATTGGCTTATGGCCAACCCGTAATCGGCAACTACGAGAGAATTGTTCTCGTAGAAGATTTTCTCGACTCGATACACTCCAGAAGGCATCCGTATTAGAGGAATGCCATCTTCACATTGGAGCTCGAAATCCGGAAAGCCACAATAAGATGGTTGCTCTCCTCCCAGCCAGAATGGGTATCTTATGTTTGCGATGTCTCCACAGCTTGATACTTGACAATCCATATCGAGGTTAGCGGCGCCCGAAACCAATAAGAGGAAGACGAAGATGAAGAAGATATTTGGGTTCATCTTCTTCTTGAAAGAAAAGGAGATTGATTGAAGAAAATATTAGTTTGGGGTTTGATATTATGATTGGTTAGTGGTTGACTGAGTGCGGTTGACGACGACTTGTGACGAGTGGTGGTACATTCAAATACGGCATTGCCCAAAAAGTAAATAAAAATAAAGTATCCGTTGAAATGTTTGACTAGAAGAGGGGTTGTGGGACCGTTCTATGAATAAGATATCCAACTCCCAACCCACAATTGACATACTTCAACGTATGGCAATTGCTCCAAACTAAAAGATTAATTCCAACCATTAATCCTAAGCCTAATTAAGACACTCAAAGACCTTCCTCTGCTCCCAAACCACCAATGGACAAAGATATATACAACGAAATCAACTAGCCGATTGAAAAAAAAAAAAGCCGATGAGGATCACTTTGCTTCTTAATTCCTCAAAAACATGTCAAAATAACACCGAAATGAACATATTAAGGGAAATCAAATTAGTCTCAAAACCAAAACAACTCCAACTACCAATCAAATTAGTAAGATGGTCTAAACCCGTCTTGGACGAACAGTAACACTAAGAGCAATCCTAGTCTGATGTTGTGTATAGACGACTGAGTTTAGAAGAGCTAGCTAGCAAAGAGAAGTAGAGTACGTACTTGTTGGAACACATTTGCCGCCTACACTTGTGGCATGGGAGCAGTAGCAGGTCTCAGCATTCGTCGAGCCCTTCCTGAATCCACACACTCCACCGGAATTGGTGCAGGAGAGCATTACTCAAAATGGGTAATCTGATATATTCAATGCTTCTCATTGGATTGCCTCAAAGTATAGATTGCTAATAAAATGGGTTACCATGATCACTGATTTGCATTAGATTTTGAAAATTATTTGATGCTGCATCAGTTGTACAATCCACAGTTTGATTACTTGGGACCATTGAACCAAAGACTTGGCATTACCTTTTGAAAAGTAATTGATGCATCAGTTCATTTGTGGGACCCACAGTTTACTTGGACCATTGAACCAACTATAGACTTGGGAGTGTGAACATACCATGTGCGAGTGAGATGGATGAAGGATAGGAGGGTGTGTAAAACTATTAAAGGAAGCTGTGACTGTGACTGTGACTGTTTTCTCATCGTAGTCGATGCCCTTCACAGTGAGCAAGTGGCCCTCGATTTGGATCATTGCTTTGGATGCATTAATGCACCGGATCAGATAAGGGTGATGAATATCATCGATACCGGGATCACAAGATGGATGAAGTGGGCAGGGCAACGGAGAACATATTATGTAACGTCTGATGTAACAACTACACATCACCTAACCAATATATTCAGCTCTTTTGCTCATCATAACAGAGGTGAAAACAGAGGTTAGTCCATTTCCTTTTTTTTCTTCTTCTTCTTCGTGGACCACCCATGGCTACGCTGTGAAAACACTGTGTTTTCACAGTGTGAAAACAAACAAAAGATAAAGAACTTGACTGCTCCAATTATTCTTCCCCGTGGGACACAGTTTGCACGACTTTCAGTTGACCTGGACTTAGGCTCTGCTTGGACGGTGTTTTTATGGGTTTTGGAGTGTTTTTAGACCGAGCGCTTATGAAAACTCATGTTTGCTAAAAAAAAATTTAGCTACGGGATTTGGCCGACTCAAAAATCACTCAAATCGGATATTATGTATTTTTTGGTGGCTTTGTAAACACCCAAAATCGGTAGGTTTTGGATGGCTTTATTATTCCATTCTATTTATATCATCGCCAAGAAAATATAAATGTAACTACTAATAACTAAATCTTTTTTATGTGTTTCTCTTTCTTTCCTTCTTGGGCTGCTCTTTTCTTTCCGATTGAAGAAAAATCCAGGAACTTGTCTTGTACTTATCCTTGGAGCTCCATTAGGTACATAGTTGTTTTCTGAGACAAGAATGCATGAAAGATTTTTGATATAGGGGTTATCTTCACGTCCATAAATCCATATTTTATCAAGAATAACTTTTATTTATATATGGATATAAATGTAATTTTATTGTTATAGAAACTTTCAGAACCGCTAGTTAATGAATTACCAAGTATGGATTGGAATGGTTTAAAAGCCGCTACTTAAAACCAACAAAAATCGGATCCATCATAATCGTTCATTTCCGCTACTCTAAAAATACTTCATAATCGCTACCCCCATAATTGTCAAGCAGACCCTAAGGGTCTAAGATGTTTTGTTCCCTTATATATTTTAAAAAATATTTTTCTAATGTTAAGACGTGGACCAATCTTAACCTCATAATTTCACTTCTTATTTGATATGAGACTAAACTACCAACTCTATTGTAATCATCTTTTAACCTTCAATCAGATACGAGATAGAATTCAACATTCTACAAGTACTCTCTCTCTCTCTCTCTCTCTCTCTCTCTCTCTCTCTCTTATATATATAACATCCTTTGCTATTAAGTAAGAGTTTTGGGACATAAATTTGAAGGATGTTGTGATCGTAGCCAAAAGCAAAAATAAAAAATAAAAAAAATCCACGACGTGAGCACCATAATCAGTATTCAACATAACTTTTGCACAAGTATATTATAAGATGTGCATAGCGAACTTGTTTTTGTTATTTATGATTCATTGAATTCTCAGGCTCAAGTTCATTATGTCCGACTCTTAACTGTCAAATTGGAGGTGATCCAAGGAATAGTTCTATTTCGCTTTCTCTGTTTTCAGTCGATCGGAGTAATTATACAGTGATTCTGGCTTACCACGTGGTAGTGGTGAGCCTTAATTTTTTTTATCAATAGTACTATGACACACCAAAAAATATTGTCTTTGAAAGAGTGGAGGAAAATGATTCCTCATAACACTCTTGGTGAAGAGTCGCGTGGTGAGACTGGACCGTTGAATAATTTCTCAGTAATCGATTCTTTCATTTCAGGAAAGGAGCAGCAAAGAAATAATACTTAATTGTCTACGAGGGAGGTCTCTACGTCTACATGTGGTGGGAGAAGAGAGGACAAGTTTTTCTCTGCTAATCTCTCCCTTTCAACCTGTACATAGGTTTGGCCCATTTCAATGTTTGTTCTCTACAGATCTCTCTTGTTTCAAATCGATCAGCGGACTTGAATTATTCAGCTATTTCTTTCCTCCCTGTTCAAATTCCTCAAGACATCTCTGCATCTGGCTAGAGAGAACACACAAATATCATCGATTAATTAATGGGCACTTGCATCTGCTGAAGTTGGTCCGTGCGACAAATTCTGCAGCAGCAGCAATGTCTTCGGAAGGACAATGAGCAAACTTCTCTCTTAATAGCTCCTCTAATTTTTCCACCAAAGCAAGTTCTTGGACTCATGGCCGGACAGATTTTAAGACCTTAGATGAAGAACTTAACATTTATATTATATTATATTTTTCCTCGATAATGTAATAGTATTTTCAAACCAAAATTTAATAAATAAAACAGTAAACAAAATTTAATATTCAAAAGAATATATATTATAATGAAATACTATTAAAATTGGATATGTTCCAAACCAAAAGATAAAATTGATGTTCTAGACTAATAAATTAAGAGAAAGCTAACAATGTTTCGGGTAGTTTATAAGAGTAACAATAATAAAATAACTTAGGCCATCAAACGTTTCCTCAAGGCATCATATAGTCGCTTAAATATTACTCCTCTTATAGGAGGCATATTTGTCTCTCTAGTGCAGTACACCAAATTGTTTTCTTATTGAAGACATGTTTGCTTCTCTAGGAAATGAAGGAATAAAAATGAGCAAGAAAATACCAAACCAATGTAACCTTCTTTTAGTGAACAATTATTCAATATAGCTTGCAAAATTGAACAATTATTTAATGTAGCAACTAGGAGTGAGCGTCGGTATAATCGGTCGATATTTGTTTGAATTTTTCGGTATTTTTTTAAATCAGTATTTAAAAAATTAATACCAATATTGTACCATTTATAATCGGTTTTTTCGGTTTCGGTTAAATTGGTATTCGGTCGGTTTTCGTTCGGTATCGGTATTTTATCATTTAAAGTTTGATCAATCAACACACTTAATATGAACCTCTTAACCTAGAATTTTTTTTTTTTACTTTTTTCTTAAAGGATTAAATTTCAAAGCCAAGCCTCCACCAAGCAAGCAATTAATCAAATTTATTAGAATAATATATAACAAGTCGCAAATACCTAAAAAAGAGCTTAAAAGATCAAACACGATCACCAATTTTAATTCTTAGTATAAGTTTAAGTACACTAAAATTTATTTCAAAATTATATGAAAACATAAAAATATAAGCTTAAAAGACCAAAACTCAATTCTTAGCATTCTTAACATAACTTCAAGTCCACCAAAATTTATTCTAAGTTCTAACAAACTAATTTCCAACTGCTAAAAATGAAAATAGAAGTATAAAATTAATCACGAGCAACAAACCAATTTTGAAGCAATGGGTACTTGTGGCAAACTGCCTCCACACTGAGACTCGAACTCCCGACCACTTGAGCCACATGCATCTCCCTTAACCACTAGGCTAGAGATCATTTGCATATATATATATATATATATATATATATATATATATATATATATATATATATATATATATATATATATATATATATATATATAATCGGTTCGGTATTGTCGGTATGGTATTACATTCAAACCGTTACCACTACCATTATACCATATTTTAATCGGTTCGGTAATTCGGTATCGATATATAATTTCGGTTCGATTTTTTAGAATATTTTTAATCGATATTCGAGATATTTTTCGGTAACGGCCGGTATTTGTTCACCCCTTAATAGCAACAACAAACCAAAATATCATTCAACAACAACAAGCAACTACAACAATTTACAATTATTCAAAGCAGCAACAAGCAACAAGCCAATTTCAAACTTCTTATAATGATTGGTAGCTTAAGCAAGTTCATTCAACAACAAAAAATTTTAAAGATGAAATTACTTTTAAGACTGACTCTGAGTCTATAATTTCTTATTTCTAAAGATGAATAGCATGGTACCTCAAAAAATTTACAAATAAAATATAAAAATGCATCCATTCATTGAACAACAAACTATATATATTTTTTTCTTTCTTAAAAACCAAAGTCGGTGGACGACTCCACCCGACCTTGGCCCGGAGGCCGTGGCCACCACCACCCAGCCACCTCCGTGGGAGGGAGGGCTCGAACCCGGCCTCACCCCCGGTGCACGGTGGTGTTACCAGTACACCACGACTCGATGTGCAACAAACTATATTATTATATATATATATATATAAAAAAATCAAAGATTCAACATCTTACCTATGTGGAAAAAGGGGAGGGCTGAGCCAGGAAGAATGCCCCAGCATGTGACCGTGTCTTAAAGGGTGTGTTTGGTAAATCGTATTTGAAGGTGGAATTTGGAGACAAATTGATTGAATCCTATGTTTGGTTGGAGATGGATTTGGATATGGAAAGTATGACAAAATCCAAAACTTGGATTTGGATGAATTTTGGAAAAAAATAATTATTCTTTAATAATTTCGTTAAAATATTTATTATTAATATTTTGTTAAAAATTAGTCAATTAAAAATTAGTTATTCTTTAATAATTTCGTTAAAAATATTTATTCTTTAATAATTTCGTTAAAAATTAATTAATTAATAAAAAAATAACTATTTTATTAGTATTATTTATTAATAAATATAGTATTATTAATTAAAAAATTAGTTAATTTCGTTATAATCATAATTAATAATTTATTATATTATTATAATATTAATTAATAATTTGTTAATTAGTTAATAATCATAAATTACTAGTATTATTATATTATTATTATAATATTAATTAATAATTTATTAGTATTATTATAATATTAATTAATAATCATATCCTATGTTTAGTATTATTAATTAAAAAATTAGTTAATTAGTTAATTTTGTTATAATCATATTAATAATTTATTAGTATTATTATAATATTAATTAATAATTTGTTAAACTATTTTATTATAATCTTAATTAATAATATTTTAATCACAATTAGAATCATATTTTATAATAATTTAATTAATAATGTACTAATCATAATAATATTAATTTATAATTACTATTTTTAAAATATTTAATTTATAGTTAATTAATCGTTAATTATTATTTATTAATCAATATTTATAATCATTAATTATTAATCGTTAATAAAAATTATCAATTGTTAATTATTAATTATACTTTATAGTTATTAATTATTAATCGTTAATTATTAATTATTAATCTTTAATTATTAATTGTTATTTATTTAAAAATTAACTAATCATTAATTATTAATTTTATAGTTAATAGTAACTAATCGTCAATTATTAATCGTTAATTATTAATTTTTACAATTAACAATAACTAGTCGTCAATTTTACAATTATTAATAATAACTAATCCTCAATTTTACAATTATTAATCTTTAATTACTAATCGTTAATTATTAATTTATAAATAATAATAACTATAATTAATTATAATTAATTAATAGCTTAATTATTGATCATGACTATAATTTAATTATTAATCATAAATCCAAATCCTATGTTTAGTTGGGGTTGGATTTGGATCTTGAAATCCATGATTTAGATTTGGAGGATTTCCGAATCCAAATCCAACTCCAAATAGTGATATCTGGTTACCAAACAAGCCCTAGAATGCTTCAGCATGTGACCGTGTCTTCCATAAGGAAGAATGCCCCAGCCGCAAGCTCTATAACAAAAACAATCTAAAAATTTAGTCTTAGCCAATACCCAACAACAGTTGTGGGCGGTGGACCATCAGCAGGCCCGAACTGCAGATAGTTGGCAGTGGGCTTCAACAGTATATATACTAAAAAAAATTGGTGTCCTCCAAATTTTGGGGCCTAAGGCAACTGCCTCATGGACTTCCTACTAAGTCCGGACCAGCTAGGACTGCTCTCCGAGGACATACCAACTGCCTCATGTAACACAACCAAGTCACCATGAAAATTTGTTTTCCTTAGATGATGGAATGCAACTAGTTAACAAGAATATCGGCCTTTATGACGTGCGACGAAGACCCAAATGGTACAATATGTATGGATTTTGGACTCATAAAAATTTGGGCACGGAACCTTTAAATAAAACGTGAACAATTAACTATTATAAATTTTTACAAAATTATAATATATGTTTAAAATAAATATTTAGGAATATTTTAAAATAAATATATTTAAAATAAATATTTAAAATATATATTTAAAATAAATTTTTACAAAAATTATAATCATAAACCTTTATGACCGTGTCTTCCACTTTGATTTTCTTCCCACCAACACCGTCTTTAATTAGAACCGCGAAGCTAACCACCTGTATAGTCTTGCCTAAAGTTAAGTAGGACCACTTATATGGTCTTTGCCAATAACCGAGAAACTATCATAACCTTCCTACCGAAGCCGAGAAACTTTCTCCAACCAGAGTACTTGTAGAAGTCAAGTAAGACTTAAAATTCTCCATATGAATCACCTTTGTTAGCATGTCTGTCGGGTTCACCTTAGTATTGATCTTTAAAAGATCAATCTCCATATTTTAACAATCCCGTATCTTGTGATACCACACGTCGATATGTTTCATTCGACAGTGGTATATTGAATTCTTTCCAAGATGAATCACGTATTGACCGTTACAAAATACCAGAACTTACACTTTCTCGAAGCTAAACTCGCTAAGAAGGCCTTTTAACCACAAGGTCTCCTTCGATGCCTCGATTGTCACCATGTATTCAGACTCCGTAGTGAAAAATGTCATGATATCTTAAAGTATCGACTTTCAATTCACTAGATAATCTACAAGTATGCATACTTAGCAAGTAGTTGATATTCTCTTATCCAAGTCACCAATGTAATCATCATCAACATACCTCTGCAATTAGCTCGATCAGTGTTCTGACTTATGAAACGACAAATTGAGATCTTTATTGTCCTTAATATACCAAAGCATCCACTTACGGCTTCCCAATAAAGCCTTCATAGTGTTGATATGTATCGTCTCACCAAACTGACTGCACACAATGGTTCGAGATATGAGAACACCATAACATACATCAACGATCCCATCATACTTGTATATAGAACTCGATATATCTTAACATTCTCCTCTTCTTATTTCAGACATTCCTTGGAGGATAATTTGAAATAACCGACAATCGGGGTGCTCACCTGTCTAGAGTTCTTCATACTGAATCGCTCCAGCACATTCTACATACTTCATTTGGAATAGCCAAAGCTTGCTTCATGTTTTAATGAATCTTCATCCCAAGGATTTTCATGTGTGCTAGCGACAATCTGCATGTTGAGTAAGGAAATGGATGCATGGCACACAAGGGAAGGACGGACGGTAAGTATGGATAAGTTCAATGCTGGTGCGTAACACGCTTACGATTCTGGACACAAGTATGCTATGCAACGAAACTGATCCTAAGGCAAGATTATAAAGATCATATAATAATAGTGTGCACACTAAAATAAGGTGCTGACTTTGTTGGGTAGGCGAGAGGCATCCCCACCAGCGCATTCTTATGTACTGATACACAACCAGTTTGTATGCAGGATGCAGGTAGTAACGCGTTCGGTGCGGAGCTTGCTTGGACGTCGCCAAGGCATGGAGTTTCTTGGCGATTCGAGACGTGCGTCTGCATTGAAGACTTCACTCGTATACGGGACATAACGTATGGACATCATATACAGTATTTGTTCTTAAGTTGTAAGCCTCCGGACATGAGTGATTGTATTGAGAGAGAGTAAGCTTGAGCGATTGTAATCTTTGCTTCGAGCCGATGTAATAATTCAATTTTCAATATCAATAAATGAGACTCATTTTGTAAAACTTGTGTTGATTCAAAATTTATGCTTGGGGACTTTTGTGCGACGACCCCGTCGCTTAGATGTTCAATTGACTGTTACGGTATTCGTCTTGTTCGAGAGCAACTTAGGATCACACGGCATCACGGCCATTCGAGGACGATCGGTTTTACGGAACGGGGGCGTGACAACCTCCAGTGAGTCATGATAGTCTAATGTCCCTTGTCTCCTTAAATTTTTTGAACTTTTTGGTACCCGCCTTGATACTCCTTGGTTGTTTTCAGCTCATGATATGCTACTTTGACTCCTCCCGAGCTTCTCCAATTATGGATGACGTCAGTAGCATTCCAAAGTGGAATATGAGCTATATACAACAACCAATATTTAGTTATATATCCTTAAAAAAAATCAGTAATGTGCCTAAGTATTTGTGTGTTGGGAATAACGGTAATACACTAGAGACTGCGACAATAGTGAGAGTATTCAAGATTCGTCCAAAAAGTCATGATGAGATTGTTGACTATCTCCGTATAGTCCGACTGACTTAAAAGATTTCCACCTTCCATGACCTGGTTTAAGAGCAAGACTAATCTATTGTGGTTGTTGCTTGGGGCAAGGGCGGAGCCAGGATTTTAGTTTATCCCGGACTGAACTTAAAACGTCCTAATTTTTTTAATAAATGAATGTTGTGTCAGCATCGTCATGTCTATATCTCATTGTGTCCTTACGTTACCATGTCTGGTCAATGTAAAACCATGTCCAACATACTAGAAAAATAAAAATCTGATAAAAAAATATATTTAGTTTACAAGGTAGACTCTTTTAGCCATAAATTCGAACATTAAGAGCCTTTGATATAGTGTGTGTCTGAGAGAGAGGAGCTATGAATTTTTAAAAAGAGCTGGATTGCTAGAATGTGCGCTGTTTTGTGCTTGTGTGGGCTGAAATTTGAGGTAAAAAACTGGATGTGAACTGACATGTATAAAAAATAATAAATGGGTACGGCCAGGTACCTAGGCTTCTCCTCCCTACTTGTGGTACTCCCATAATCAATAGTACTACTACTACTACTTGTACTCGTAGTACTAGAAATGTTGCGATTATCTCGAAATGAAGATGTCCGACCACAAGTGGGTGTGGCCAGATACATAATACATAGGCTTCTACTCCCTAAAAATTGGGTGGGCTGGAGCCCACCGTAGCCTACCAATGGCTCCGCCATTGCTTTGGGGTGAACAATGCAAGGGAGTAATTAGTTAGCCAAATACTAGAAGAGCGAGTAGGCTAGGACTGTATAATATCTTGATAGAGATAAAAATATGCTCTTTGGAAGAGTCCCTCCACCATGACACATTTTCATATGATGAGTGTTATTATGATCGAGCAAAGAGAAAGGAATGGATCACTTCTTCCTTGGTATGTGAGTTCCGACACTTTACTAAACCCATTGTGCATTAAGTTGCTCGCAACCATACATTCATAGACACCGGTCCATGCGGTGAAGTTCGAAGTCAATGACTGATACTTTGACGTACTTCCTTATATAATGAAATCAATATCGTACGTCAAAGGAGCTGGATGGGAAAGCGGGTTGGTAAGAAGAACGACTGTAGTGGATAAGAGGAAGATCATGAGGCATGCATGTCTTATGATCAGTCACGGACCATCTTTATGCCTATCCGAGAATTGCAAGAAAGTGTGACTGAGTCATAATTGGACAAGAGTATTTGGATATGTTCTCTTTCGAGGGATAAAGATATTCAAATAAGACAAAACAAATTGAAGTCAGGTGCATAAGTTACTCACTATGATTTCTAATTTTGAGATACGAGTTATGCTTAGGATGGTTCCTTAATTAGAAATTTGGTTTAAAGTGAACCTACCATGTGCGAGTGAGATTATCTTGGCACCTGACTTGAACCACACTTGGGGGGGTGGGGGGTGAATAATATGTTGCTCGGGGAATAATATGTTGCTCAACTCTTAGGCCTCGTTTGGTTCGCTGAATCATCAGGTTGGGATAGAAAAGTGATTACTTTTCCATATTTGGATGTCAAAAGAATTGAAAAGGAAAGGAAAGCGATTCCCAATGGAAAAAAAAATTAGGGGGGAAAGTGATTCCATCCAAACAAGGAATCACTTTCCCACATTGAAGTATTCACTTTCCTTTCCAAATTCCTTGACATTTCCAAACATAGGAAAGGAAAATCAATGGGAATTATAATTTTTCAAAAAAAAAAAAATGCCAAGAAATTGATTTCCTTTCCCTTTCATTCCGCGAACCAAACGAGACCTTACTGTAACTTTAGAGTTTCTTTCAGGTTTAACCAAAAAATAAAGGGAGAACAGTGTTTGTGTTACCAAGGCAAGTCAAGTGTAATACCTGAATCTTTATTGCTGCAGCCGGTAGCGTTGAGATGAAGGATAGGAGGGTGTGTAAAACTATAAAGGAAGCTGCATGCTAAGTTGGGGTTGTCGGTGGTGAATTGCTCATCTTCAACTGTGATTGTTTTCTCGTCGTAGTCGATGTCCTTCACATGGAGCAAGTGGCCCTCGATTTGGATCATTGCTTTGGATGCATTATTGCACCGGATCAGATGAGTTCCCTTGCATCCATCCAGGTACGTAATTGTTATCTTCCGTGTAGAAAGGGTGATGAATATCATCGAGATACCGGGATCACAAGATGGATGAAGTGGGCAGGGCAACGGAGAACAAATCCCGGTGGTGGTTAGGAAGAAGAAAAGGAGCCGAGGGGGTGCGGCTGCGCCCCCTCAAATTTTGAGTTCTTGTTTATATTTTTTTCTTTGTGAAGTATTATATATATAATTTTATTATGGACATAAAAAAAACTATCATGATGTTGCAACAACATTGCAATATCAGATCGGTGAAATAATATATTTATGGAACAACAGAACATCAACTAATAATAGCAGTATACTTTCAAGGACATGTCTATGAACAAAATGCTAAACTCTACGAACGCTTCTAACTATGTTGATTTTTTTAAGATTTACCTTAGTAGCATATAGAACAAAAAGAAAATTAGTAAAGCAGTATATACATCACTAAAAAAAAATGTTCATAAGATATATTTCTATATTGACAAAACTCAATAATTTATCACCATCTTATATATATATATATATATATATATATATATATATATATATATATATATATATATATATTAATCAAACTTGTATATATATAATGTGAATGTCTCATAACTCACTTACAAAGAAAAATATGTCATTAGGAATGACAATTTTTTCGAAATTGTCCGATGGAGACCTTTTTTTTTGGGACGCATTTGGTGTTTTAAAATGGAGATATGGACGCGTACACATTATGCGTGTCGACACACACGTGTGGCCCACATGATTAGTCCACAACAACTCACAAGTGAGTAACTGATAAAATAAAGACGAATATGAGAACTCCTAGTCAATGCGGGACTAAAAAGGAGAACTTGATTTTTTTCAATGAGTAGAATACAACAAATATATGATATTTTTGAAACTATAGATGTATTTATTATAAAAATTTAATGGTAATTGCCGCGCCCCCTAGACGAAAATTCTGGCTACGCCACTGGCTGTTTGGATAGCGGTAATTTTTGAAAGTATAAAAGTAGCACTTATAGCATGTTGAGTTTCAGTAAATTTGCAGCAAGTGACACTTCTCAAAATGTGCTTGGATATAGTACATTTTTGTCTCCTGCAAGTAGAAAAAATGAATTCGTTGTTTGGATGATTGTTGAAAGTGGAGAAAAGAAAAAATGATTATTTGGATTGTTGTTGAAAGTGAATTTTGAAATTAGAGATATGATAACACATAATTAAATTAATGCAAATTAATTACCATAAAAAAAGGCTTAATTAAATTAAATTCCTAACATTCCAAACGTTTCCTAACAACAAACATTTAAATCTCTAACGTCCAGACTGTTTCTATCTATCTATACTTCTATACTAATATAGAAGTCAAATAGCAGGGGGTATCCATAATATTTTTTTATATAAAATTTTCTTACTTGCAAGTTTCATTATTTATGGACGAAAAGGTAATTTGCTTACCTATTAACTAAAACCACCCAATAACTAATCTAAAAGGTGGTTCTGCTGCAATCGAATGGGAAGAAGTTTGACATAAATTTTAGATTTGTTGTTCTATATTGCATTCTAATGGGAAGAAGTTGGTAGGATGCCTCGAGAGGAACGACAAGGTTCTTTGACGTCGAGCTTTGCAGGGAGACATTCATGGGTTGCGACGTTACGGTCATTGTGCTGCTCGACGGGCTCTAGCGTCGACCGCGTGCCGAGTCTCGCGACAGGGAAGAACATAAAGAAGGTGACGGCTTTTGTCTCGGTTCATATATGCAACATATTATATAGGCTTCTATACTAATATAGCATTTGTTCACCATTCTCATTTCTACTCAAAAAAAAAAAGAAAAAAAAAAAGAAAAAGAAAAGAAGACGGGCAACGATATCCTCTCTCAAAAAAAGGATGGAAAAGCTCTCTTTTTTCCATCAGTTGTACTATTAATAGGAAAAGAAGCAATACGAAGAAAATATAGTAGGAGGAGAACCCAATAGTCACAAGATTTTTTTTATCCGCCTTTTTAGTCTACTATTGCGTTCTTGGTTAATATTATTTATTGTTATTTATTTTAAACTTCATCTAATTATTTGAAGATCAAGAATAAGAAGAAAAATAGGGTGAGCAAGGATGTCATTAACTGGAAGGAGTAGGAAGAGGAATGTTTTGTTTATGTTTACATTATGGAATTTTTATTTTTATTTGTATTTTTTATTGACTGTTGTTGAAGCGTCATTGAAGCGCAGAGAGACCCATTGAGAATTTTCTACGAGACATTGTACCAAAAGGTCCCAAACTGCGAATTGGTTGAAACATGGTCAGAACTCATGTCTTTTATCTTTTATTTTTTTATGTGATGCCAATAATTCCTGTGGTAGCTTATTTCTCTTGATTTCATATTTTGAATAATGATTGTTGTTCTGAGCAATGCCTATTCACTTACATATTTTTGTTAAACTATTCCCTTTTTTTTTTACAATTGGTGCTTAAGTTAAGATTTTTTTGATGCTAATTAGACGTGAGTCAGTAATATTTTTTTAACGTTTTTTATGCTAATTAGACGTGAGTCAGTAATATTTTGTTTGCGATCGATTTAGACGTGTGTCAGTAATATTTTGTTTGCGATCTTTTATAGTTTTGTTGTTTTATGTCTAAGAAGAAAAGACACCCAAAAAATAAGTGGAAACAAATTTGTCCATAAAAAAATATTATATATTTATAGACAACGCACTATATGCAGTATCAAATTACATTATGGAAATCGTATGAAAAGTAATTGCATAAAATTAATGATAGACTAGCATATATAATAGTTATTCAAAATAATATGGCAACTAATTGGTAGTCATTAAAAACATAAAAATTAATTAAGCATTTAACTACCATTAATGTAATTATTTAGAATTTCATGTGTAGTCATTTAGGTCATTCAGGCAAATACTAAAATTAGTCTAATATAGTTATTCGACGGTTGCATTGGCATCAACATAGACGCTGGTGATGATGCAGATGAAATTGTAGATGGAAGCAACAATGGTGGCTGCCTCGACGCGGAGGAGAGCAATGATGATTCTACATACAGCTCGGTAGTTAATAGTGGAGGGTGTGGAATGATGGAAAAAGTGAGTATAAAAAAAAATGGAGGAGACTGCAAACTCGGACCCCCCACACTTGACCAAGAGCTTGCCGAGGATTGAGTTCAGATGGGGCAATACCATCTCCTATGTTACCACAAAGGTGAGTTTTTTTGCTTTTCTTTTTTTATATTTCATCAATAAATAATTAATTTTATACTACTCAATGAATGGCATTGTTTGTTCATCCGTGTTAAAACTATAGCAACTTTAGACCAATGATTTCTATGGTGATGATAACTACATATCAAATATATAAGCAATAACATTACCACCTCCAAAATTTAACAGTTAATACAGTCTTTACTACTATAGTTTACTTATTTAACTAGCGCCGTAAGTTACTATTGCTGCATAAATAAATTGGTATCAACTTTTTTAAAGCGTGTGCAACACGCAACGAGTGTGCCCTTACACTAGTTCTTTGGAGCTCTTTTTCTCCTCCTCCTTCTAACCTCCTCACTGGAGAAGCCCCTCCTCCCTCACCGGAGAAGCCCCTCGCTCGTCCTCGTCCCTCCTCCTCCTCCCTTCCTCACCGGACCAGCCTCCTCCCTCCTTCTCATCCTCCTCCCTTCCTCACCGGACCAGCCTCCTCCCTCCTTCTCATCCTCCTCCTCTCGGAGGCTCCTCCTCCTCGTCCCTCCTCCTCCCTTCCTCACCATATCAGCCTCCTCCCTCCTCCTCTCGGAGGCCCCCTCGCCTCCCTTCGTCCGGATTTCGAGACGGTGCCTCGTCGGAATTTCATTAATGAGTGCCCCAGGCGGTGGCCCGTTGGTGACATCTAGAGGACCAGATCCGCTCGACCACTCGCAGGAAGGCAGGCAGATCCGTCGGTGGCTAGGGCTGCAAATGAGCCAAGCCGTTCGCGAGCTGCTCGAAGCTCGGCTCGATAAAAACTCGTTTGAGCTCGGTTCGTTTAGTAAACAAGCTGAGCTCAAGCTTCATTTTCGAGCTCGTTTAATAAATGAGCCAAGCTCAAGCTTAGAAGTACTCGGCTCGTTTGAGCTCGCGAGCTGGCTCTTTTATAAGCATGCGAGCTGGCTCGTTTAGAAGCTCGTTTATGAGCTCATTTGTTCTTTGTTTAATTCGAATTATATATAATTTGTGTGCTTTATATATTTATATGTCCTTAATAGTTGATATTAAGGAACTTTTTTAATTAAACTTTTATAAATAAATTGTTAATATTATAGGTACTTGAATTCAAATCTAACTAAATTGAAATCAAACTCGTTAAGCTTGAAATAAAGTTTAATGAGCTTGAAATAAAGTTGAGCGAACTTGAAATAAAGCTTAACGAGTTTGATTTTGAGCTTATCAAGTTTTTTTTTATCAAGCTTGTTTATCAAGCTTGCTTATCAAGCCAAGCTCGAGCTCAAACCAAGCCAAGCTCAAGCTTAATATAAACAAGCTCGAGTTAAGCTCAAGATGGCAATATAGAATTAAGGCAAGATTAGATTGTAGTTACTTTTCATCCGCTACTTCATTTGGTGCCAAATGCAAGGTGCGAGCCTAGTGGGTTCTATTCAGGATGGGCGTATTTGCGAATTATCATTATTTTTCAGAACTCAATGGACATTTTAAAAACACTATCATTTCGGAAATGAGTGTTGAGCAAACGAGATGAAACGTAAGTGTAATCCAAACCATCTCTAGGAGTTCTTACTTACTAATTCTTTGAGGTTAGTGTGGTATAAAGTGAGAGTTTGAAGTTCAGAATTTACTGCAATGTAAATTCCTTTGAGTTTATCCACATGTAAATCAGTATTGCCAGGTTAGACTAGTCCTCATTGTAGACTATTTTACCTAGTTTATCCTTAGAAGTTAGAATGACTCTGTATCTAATATACTCCCTTAAATTGGATTCTTTTGGTTATCGGGGTTTAGAATCCAAAAAGTTATATTTTTCTTTATTGTTCACCAGTTTTGTATTTTCATAGAACATGCTATTTGGAATCCTTACATTTAAATTGTTTCTCTTATCATCGTATGTTTGTATTGCATGATGTGGTTTTGTTTCAAAATGGTTTCTTTGCTTACATTGAGCCGGTTGTGTTGAGAGATTTTGATGGCTTATTAGACCTTAATGTTCTTCTAGTGTACATATTCTTAAAGCAACTATTTTCTATTACTAATTCTAGTGGTAATGCTAATTTCAAATTTCATTTTTTTTCCCTAATTTCAAATTTCATATAAAAGTCCAAAACCATGCAGAATGAGTAGTAGGCTAGTAGCTGTTTTATTGTTATGAGGACCATATAAGCTGAACTCTGAGTGCTTATCTTTTAGTCCTCTTAATGTCATCTCTGTACTCGTAGTCCAAGTTTTCTCAAGAAGAAATCTATTTGTTATTCCCAACAGACATATTAAGAACTTTCAAGTTTCAACCTCACGTGCTTTTGTTAGATTGTAAATAACTTTGTCTGTCAGGCTGCTTATGTGGATGTTATTTGAGAAATAGTATCTTAACCTCAATTCTAATGGGAGAAGGCTTGGATCATGATGATTTGGGATGATGTATTGACTATGTTATTTTTTCCTTTGTTACCATTTGAACAATAAATTACTAGCTATTTTTACACGGTCTTCTTGTCTTGTCCCATTATCCATAGTTAGCTTACATATAGAAGAACATATTCTTGGAGGTCATGATCAACTATGATTAAGGGCAAAACGTTAGTCTTTTGCTGTCAGGTCAGACGTATGTTTCACCAATGTTTTGTTTTGTCAAACCTTTTCATAACCTGGCCATTTTATCTTTATTCTTATTGGCATGTAATTTACCTTCCTTTTATTGGAAGGTATATAATTTCTAGTATCTATCTTATCATTATTTTCTCAGAACTTAGAAGTTTTTGATTTGGTGTGTACTGCAAGGAAAATATATATGATGTTAGGATATGTTGGTGCAGATTTGTATAGGGAAATCCTATGAGATCCTCCTCATCCTCATTGGTAGATTTAGCCATTTAGGTATGATGAAACCAAACACACTGACCCAAACAAACTTAGATCTCTGGTGGGTATGGTTATGGTTGACTAGTTCGAGCTTAACCTGACCCTAAATAACACCTGCCTGGGACCTAATTGATTATAAAGTCATATCTACTTTAATATGATATATGACTATTATTTTCTTACCAATAATAATATTAATATATTATGTCCATTACCCTCATCTGAATTTTAACTACTTCAGCAGTCAACATATTAAAGAAATCGAAAATAGTGGCACAATACTATAGCAATGAAGTTTTGGTCATCTTTTGTTTGTGTTCAAGCTAAAAGATAGTGGGTTCAGAGGTCTGAATGAATATTTTCCATTTGAATTTTTGTTTAGCTCTTCTCAGCCCTCCTAGAAATCAAGGCCCTCTCTTGCTCATAGCTACCTTAGCTACACATTTAGGGTTGGCGTCAGGTTGGCATCTGGTCTACATAACTGTTAATTCTTGTGTAGGTTTATCATGCTCCATAGAGGACCCCACTCTAATGGGACACAACTAGGATGATGACGCTGAGGTTCTTTTCAAAGAAATTGTGTTAGCTAAATAGATCTAAAGAATTGCCTTATCCTTGAAATTTATTCATGTTTTTCCTTCTAATGGTTGCTTAACTTGATAGCTTTTATCTGGTAAAATAATCAAGAGATGCATGCAGTCGAGTTATAAGCAGGTTAGAAATTAAAACTCAAGTCAAGCCGATCAAAGTATACACAAGGTTAAATTAGGTCCTAACTAAACTGATACTGGCGTATTTTGGTGGTTCAATATTTTATTCCTGTGCTCTAAGATAGCTCATATCTCTAAGTACCTATTTTAAAATGTATAAATAATAAATTTCATTGACACTTCAACATCGGCCGTGTCAATGATTGTTTCTCTAGTATATTGAAGTATATTTCTGAATCTATGATCGTATACACATTCTGAACTTTAACAATTTACTTCTTTATTTTTCTGATATAATTAATATACTGCAATCAATCAATCATCACCTTCATGCTTGTCTTAGTAATCATATAAGGGTTTACTTATCTGCATAGGGTTAAGGAGCACTAGAAAGCATCACTTAAGGATTCATCTGCCTGATCCTAAAACTTTGGGGTAAAGATTTTTCTGTTACAACATCCTGTATTTGTCAGACCCCAACTTCCTGGAAGTATTATGGACAAAAGAGAGATTTGATATAAACCTAGAGGGTGATTATAAATGATTTTTGTATTGAAGCAAATTAGATAGTGGGTGGGAATACATTAGATTTAGGTCGAAGGTAAAAATATGTTCAAACTAGAATTGTAGAAAGCTTATCTAAAGTCTAAACAAGCTCCAGAACTATTTCGTTCAATAATTACAGCATATAGCATCTTAGTATCTGATGTGTTTTGAATCATTTATAGTTTCCAACTTTTGATGTTTCCTATTTCGAATGAATAATATCACTGGATAATTTGTTCCTTGTAGTCAAATCTGTAGTTGCAAATGTAGCATACTAATCATTATAGTGAGATGAGCTTGGATTAGTATTCAAGGTTGTGAAAAGCGCTAGGCGCTAGTCGGGTGGGCACCTTCCACCTAGCGCCTAGCCCGCCTAGGCGGGTGCCTAGGCGAGGTCGCCTAGATCTAGGTGGTTCAAAAAAAATAAAAAAAATCCAAAAAAGAATCTACTAAAAATTGCAAAAAAAATCCATAAAACCTCCAAACATGCATAGTCGGGCATCAAGGGGACTAGGCGGGCATCGGGCGGGCACCCGACGCCTAGCGCCTAGGCGCCGCTTAGGCGGCCTAGGCGGACGCCTTTTAGAATAGAGCTAGTATTAAGGATTATAAAGAATTTATTCTTATTAGCAAACATGAAACACCATAACGTTGCTTGTGGAAAACCATCTACTAGATGAGATACTGGACCAAAGAATGATGGCAAGATGATTATTCTAAGGTTGTTTATATTAGACAGAGTACTGTAGAATTAGTGCCTGCTCCATCCTACATTGTGCATGACTGTTTAAATAAGAACTGTACTGGTACCTTTGAAGAAATTTGAAAATGTCATGGAATCTTACTTTAGAACCTAACATGCTGATTAAGCATATAGAATATTATAACTTTACTATGTGATGTACAGTAGGCCAGTATCTCTTAGTATTTACATCTTGCCTATGAATATAATTGTTATATATGCCCAAACTTTCATGTATAGTTAATATTCACATAAATGAACATGTTCAAATATCTGGAAGCTTTATATAAATCACGTCTATCATCATTACTACTGAAATAATCTGCCTGAATGTTAATACTTAATAGTATCTCACTTTATAAACTTAAATTAAGTATACATGAGATTGTTACTCCACTACAAGTTGTTATGGCCCTTAGATTATAATCTCTTAACATAAATAATATTGTACATGTATTTAGGGCAATCTAATTTGGTTGTTTCACAATTAATTATGCAAAAGGGTTATATACACTAACTACTCCGAAGTTTTGGGTTTATAACACGGGTTACCTCTACTTTTAAATTAATTACACTGACCACCCCCATATTTTATGATTATTACACGGGGTACCCCTACTTTAAGATAAAAATAAAACATTATAACACTAACTACCCCTATTTTTAATTTTTTTTTCTCTAAAGGGTGGGGTGGTCAGTGTAATTAGTTTAAAAGTAGGGGTACCCCGTGTTATAATCCCAAAACTTAGGGGTAGTTAGTGTAAATAACCCTATGCAAAATTTGTGGAAGCCTTGTTATGGAGCAATAAT
This sequence comes from Iris pallida, assembly GCA_029216955.1. Classification (NCBI taxonomy): domain Eukaryota; kingdom Viridiplantae; phylum Streptophyta; class Magnoliopsida; order Asparagales; family Iridaceae; genus Iris; species Iris pallida. The sequence goes on from JANAVB010008016.1 coordinate 48,011, forward strand.
AATCAATAATCTACCAACAAAAATCCCTAATAGATACTCAGAGTTCACATTTGCAATAAAAGTAGGTTTGGAGTCTATGTTGTATGGACGCATATGGAACGACATATTTCGGACATGGATACAACACCAATTTTGATGTTACCTTGTGTATAGTGGAGTGTCTATGCCATGTCTGATACGGCGTGAGCTGAACACAACAACGATTTTCTTAAGTGTCTGTGCTTCCTAGGTTCTAGTTTACCAAAGAATCTTGAATTCAAATTTGTTTAGAGTTTTTAATCTGACTTTGACTGCAGATTCAAAGATCTAAACATCAGAATACGGCGGTCCTTCGTGTATGAAGGTTGTAGTAAAAGCCACATTTCTGAATAGGGGTCGTACATCTGAAACGGATCTCTGTAGCATAAGATATGACTGGTATCCTGTACAGCTGTGCAGTGCAGAATCTGCATAACGAAATCTGAATATCTCGATGCAACGACAAATTTTGTAGATGACTTACATGAAATTAGTGATTCGAGTAATTGTGTTATTTTGGTTTGGGTTTACCTTATGCAAAGGAGAATATGGATTTGAGATATTTAGGATGTGAATAGCAATGAAGAAGAAGAATCTAATCTATGAATTGGCATATTACCAAAATATCACGACAACAAACCCTTATCCCCAAATCTTGGTGTCAGTTTTTTTTAATCCTTTTGTCCCATTCAGCCATTTTAAGGGCTGTCCTGCATAATACTAACAAAAATCATATCCTTCTTTACAGCTTCAATCCACATCCGTTAAGGTGTACCCCTATTCCTAGTGACTCTTTTAACTACTATACTATTACTCCTTATTGATGCGTCTAATTGATGTGCATTGTATAATCCGAACCACCTAAGACTATTTTCTTTCGTCTTGTCCTTAATTGACACGGCCTCCAACTTCCGACAAATACACTCGTTCTTATCCTATCTTAGCATTATCATTTCAGCTAGTCATTTTTTGGGACATGTTTTTTAAGGTGCCCAACACTCTAATCCATAAAATATGGCTAGTGTTACCACGATCATAATATAACTCTCAGCTCTTCATTTTTAAAAAGCCAAGCGTTACATGACATGATTTTAAATAACCACACAAGCATTTACCATTAGGCGATACTAGTCCTAGTCAAACTTGCCAAATTATCAGTCATATAAGAATCAAGTATAACTAATCCTAGAAATCAACAACATGCACCATGTGCATAAATAATTAAACGAGAGCACCCAAAGTTAAACCAAGTAACTCAACGTCTCAAAATCGGAAATGTGCCATGTGTTGGTTATATGGAATCTGATAATAAATTTGTAAAGATCTTCATCGCTCCTATCTAGGCATTAAGTTAATAAATGGTTTATGTTCATTTCACATGACTTGCCCGTCTTGTCCTATAATTTACTGAAATCAACATTTATTGATGCTCTCTCAGAGGTCATGCTCATGTAGAATGAAGGTCACATCTTTAGTTCTATTGCGTAAGAACTATTTCACGTGGCTTGTTATTGTATGAAACCAGCTCTTTGAAACTTGTGTTTGCCATCTAGTTCATTTATTTTGTGATGTACAATTTGCAACACCTTAATGGAATATATGGAATTTTTTGCGCTCTTTTCTTCCCTCCGTCTCCCCTTCCACATTACTTCTCGGAAGTTATATTTCTTGCCACTTGTTGACGCCTATATCTAGTTTGTCAATGTATTGTATAAAACTTTTGGTATTCATCTATGCTCACTGATACTTATACCTCTTTGTTTAATGCATATGTAAATTCATACTTTATATACCTATAAGCTTGTGTTCATGTTTCTTTTATGAGGAGTTAAAAGTTTTTGTCATGACTCTGTCTGATCTCAGACTTCTTTTGTTAAACAGGTTTTCAACTTCTGATTTAGCAACAGCCTAAATGGGGGATGCAGAAAGTGCCCTTCCTCCATCCAAGAAGAGGGGAGCTGGGATTCAGCTCACAAAGGACAATCCTGAGGCCGAGGAGGATGCTTCTGAACTAGAAATGGGGACTTTCAAAAGAGCCAGTGAGGAAGTTTTGGCAGCCAGGAAAATAGTAAAGGTGCGGAGGACTCAACCCACATCAGTTCCTTCTTCCAATCCTTTTGCTGCAATTCGCTTGGCTCCTCCCTCTGACTCTGGTGCAAAAGCTATCAGCTCTTCTGTCCAGTTGGATGCTGTTGATAAAACAGTCCCTGAAGAGAAAGATGGTGCTAATGAGAAGATTGGTGGAATTGGTGAAGGAACCGAAAGTAGAACTGCAGTGAGTGAAACAAATGGAACCGAAAACACCAGCATAAAGTTAGGAGACACCACTAGTGCATTGCCGGAAGTCGACGAGGAGGTGAGAAGTGATGCAGTTGAAGCAGCAACCAAACAAGTAGAAGTTGAGAAAGAAACAGAAAATGAACTGGAGAACACTGATGACATAGCTGGGAGAGAAGAAACTAAGGGAGAAAAAGAAGAAACTGAAGCTATAGGCGCAGGTGAGAAGGCAGTCATAGGAAAAAACGAAGTAGCTATAGGCGCACCTGAGATGGCTGTTGAAGAAGAAACTGAAAAGAAAATGTTAGAAGATGGCAAGAATGATGCAGCCAAGCCACTTGCACCTGTAAGTTCATTTCAACAATTGTCAAGCAGCCAAAATGCCTTTACAGGGATTGCTGGAACTGGGTTTGGGTCCTCTTCGTTTTCCTTTGGAACAATTGTGAAAGAAGGCCCAGCGTTTGGTTCAAGTTCTGGATCTATATTTGGTTTCAAGAGCGAAACTCAATCATTCCCTTCATTTGGTTCTGGGAGCTCTAGTAATGGTAATTTTTCCTTCCAGTTGTCTGGTACTTCTGCCCAGGATGCTACTAAGAGTGGGGCAAAAAGCATACCTTCAATGCAGGAGGTGCCTGTTGAAACAGGAGAAGAAAATGAGAGGGCGGTATTTACTGCTGATGCTATATTGTACGAGTATTTAGATGGAGGGTGGAAGGAGAGGGGAAAGGGTGAAATCAAAGTGAACACTCAAATATCAGATGCCCAGAAAGCGAGGCTTGTTATGAGGGCCAGAGGGAACTATAGGCTGATCTTAAATGCAAGCATTTATCCAGAAATGAACCTGACCAATATGGACAAAAAAGGTATCACCTTTGCTTGCATTAATAGTGCTGGAGATTCAGTGGGCGAGCTAGCTACATTTGCTCTGAAGTTCAAGGATAGTAGTTTCATGGAGGAGTTCCGTGGAGTTGTTGCAGCACACAAGGGGCCAAAGGACAATGTACTGAAGACACCAGAAAATTCTCCAAAGGCCTCTGATGATTAAATTTATTGCTATGACTATGAGTAGCTAGCTAGTTTCTTATGATGATTCTCCTGGGGCAATGGATGCTGGGTTCTTGACCTTTTGTTTACTATCTAGTTTGAGATGTCAAAGTATATTATGGGCTACCAGATTAGTGATGTAACTTGGTTGATGCAGTCGGTTTATCTCGTAAAGATGACCTAGAGTTATAACTACTGTTACCCATTTTGTTTTTGTTGCTGGTTTATTTGCAACTGGAATGTCAGTCAGTGCTTTATCATTTAGTTTGGAATGGTATACAACACTTTGCACTTTGGTAGTGTAAAATTACAGTGTCGGTGAAGTTAATATTAAGATGTTGGGAATTGTACTGTGCAAGTTTTCACCAGGTTTTTGTATGAGCAACTTTGCCTTTGGCTTTGTCATCATTCCAAGATTTTTAGTAGAGCAATGCTGATGCTAATTGGCAGATTGTCATATAATTGAACGGAAGGTCGGTTGGTGACGGCCTCCATTTCTGTAGTATGCACTATTCTCCCTATATATGTTTCATGAGTATTTGAGGAGTCATTCCTATCCTTTATAAATTTTAGGCTAAATTTTAACTTGATACCCTCAACTATTCATGTTTTGCAACTTGATATCCTGAACTTTGAAAATAGGCAACTTAATATCCTGAAATTTAAAATTTTCAAAAATACCCTCCCCCCCTCCCCTCCCAGGCCACCCCCCCCCCCCCCCCCACCCCACCCCAAACCACCTCTCCGGTCGGCATGGAGAGCGCAGACGTGCAGTGCCGGAGCGCGCGGGCGGGGGCGCGCTTGCTGCAAGCGGGCGCTACGTGGGACGTGCGAGCGGGTGCGCTGCCTGGAGGCGAAGGGGGGGGGGGGGGGGGGGGTGCAGCCGGGGGAAAAAGAGGGGGGGGGGGGGGGGGGGGGATGCTGTTGAAGAGGAGGGTATTTTTGGAAAAAATAAATTTTATGATATTAAGTTGTCTATTTTTAAAGTTTAGGGTATCAAGTTGCAAAACATGAATAGTTGAGGGTATCAAGTTGAAATTTAGCCTAAATTTTATAAAACATAGGGGTGGTCAATATTATCATTTTCTATAGAAAAATCTGTTCGGGACATAGGGTGGTTAGTGTTATCAGTTTCTATGATTATTTTAAAGTTTAAATTTGCGTTTTAGTGCTTAAGAAATATTGGATGATTAGTTTTATTGTTTTAAGATTTAGCTATTTGGTAAGTCTTTTTTAAAAAAAATAGAAGAAATAAAGGACTATTTTGGAATTCTGATTATTTGGAAAGGATTATTGGAAATTATAATCCTTTTTATTAGTGACTACTGATCTTTGACGTAACAGAAGGTACGTGTAATTTCTTTCTTTTTTTTTGAAACAATGCAAATGATATAATGCTCTTCCAAACTGCTGAAGACATCTGAATATTGAAATGTTTTTGAGAGTACTCACAAAGTAGCGATTTTGCAAACACAAAGTGTGCTACATGCTAATGAACTGCAGAGCTACAACCGTCATTGGAACATGATGAAATATCCATGATTGGTCCAAAAGAAGGAAAAGACAGGTTGGGTTTTGGTGGAACCTGCAAGTCATCGATGCTTCCTTCCAACATCTCTATTACTTTGGTGATAGAAGGCCGATTCTGGGGCATTGTTTGGATGCACCACAAACCAACCAAGATCATCTTCCTCACAACTTCTTCGGTTTCAGCTGTCGCACCATAAGCTTGTAGACCTCCACTGTGATCTAGATGCTTGTATATCGAAAAGGGAAAGTAGGTCTCACTTGTATCTTGAACATCCAAGGGTATGTTCTCTCTTCCTCCAGCCATCTCCAACACCATCATTCCGTAACTATAGATGTCAGACTTACTTGAGACGACTCCAAAGTTTCTACAGAAAACTTCCGGGGCAATGTAACCTACGGTGCCTCTAGTACCTTCCATGGAGAGGATGCTGTCTTTTCGGAGGCACAACTTAGAAAGCCCGAAATCCGAAATCTTGGGTCGAAAATCTTCGTCTAGTAAGATATTGTGAGGTTTAATGTCGAAATGTACTATCCTTGTGTTGCACCCACGATGCAAGTATTCTAGTCCTCGAGCAATACCGATTGCTATCTGGTACAACTTTTCCCATCTGAGAGTTGTTTTGGGTTCCTTCGAGCAAATTAGCTTGTCTAACGAGCCATTGCACATGTACTCGTAAATGAGAGCTCTCTTGGATCCCTCTGAGCAAAAGCCTAGAAGATTAACGATGTTAACATGCGAACTCCTGCCAGTGCTGGCGATCTCGTTGAAGAAGTCCTCTCCATTGCCTTTTGAGTCGCTTAAAACCTTCACCGCCACCAAACGACCATCGATGAGAGTACCTTTGAATACACTGCCATAACCGCCCTGGCCAAGTTTGTTGCGGAAGGATTCTGTTATTTTCTTCACATCGGAGTACTTGTACCTTTTTGGAGCTAGAGATCCATGTTTCTTTAGAAAGTTCTCAACATTCTGGTCATTGTTTGGACTCTTCTTCCTATAGATGCGATAGTAGCAACAAATAACAATGCCGCATGCTGTAACTAAAGCCACGGTTCCTCCTACAATACCTGCAAGTGAAAAATGATAATTACCAAGTTTTTTTTTATTGAATAGTCTAACAGATTTCTAACTGTCATGAGCTATTTATGAACTAGCAAGTTGAAGAGAAACATGCTTTTTACCTATTGCAGTTTTCTTCACATTTGTTTTCTCTGCAGCCAAAAATGAAATACCAAAGACACTTCAGCATACATAACAGTTTTTAAAATAACATCTAAACGAAAACTCATCTTGTAGTAATTAATAACTGAGACAAATTTATAGTCTAACGGAAAGAACCTCTCCATTTCCACATTTTTATTCTTAGAGAAAATTAAAAAAAGGTTTCCATTTCCACATATTAATTATTAAAAAATGGAAACAATTCAAGAAACACAAAAGATAACTGGGGAAAAGAGAGCAGATATGTTAGGGTTACCTTAGGTAAGTGTTGCAGATGTTCTTAGAAAAGAAATCTAGGCAGGTGTCAAATAATTCTAAACAAATACTTTAGTTCAAGGAATGACTAGGAAAAATTACTCTAAACATATAATTCTAAGTGAAAAAAAGATGTCACATTGAACATTGACTAGTAGCAAACAGAAACAGTTCAAGAATGATAATTGTTTGTGAGATGTGTACCTTGGTAAGCATTGCATATTTTCTTTACGAAAAGGCTCAAATCATGTGAAGAACCAACCAAGAGACACTAAGGAAAGACGATCACGAAGTACACAAGTAACGTCTTTCTTTAAAAAAAAAAAAAAAAAAAAAGGTCACAAGTGAGCCTTTATAACTTGAGGAGCCTGACTATAATTCAGATCGGAAGTGAATGTGGGACTATAAATCAAAACCACCTCCGTTGGGCAAACTTGATGTTGCTGATTCTGCTATGGTAGAAGAAGTATTTGGAACAACATATATAGATGCATTAGGATGCCGCCTTCAAGGCAGGAGACTGGATCGATGAATGGTTAATTCCCTCAGTTTTGAAGAATTTTAATAGAGGAACTTAATTGGCTCATATTTTCTCCTCGAGAAAAGAAGAATGCTCTGTTCACATAACTAGTGAGCCTTGCGATCGATAGGTGGTGGAAAGAGAATAGCATTGTCTGAATTAATACACTGGAATCGCTACAATCGAGCTACAATTACGTAGTATGAGTAATAACTAGCATGCGTATTCTCAAGGCCGGGAATGTTTCTGAGGTTCGACGGTCTAGAAATGGAGGAACAATTGAAGTACACAGTCATGTTGATAACATTGACGGAATAACTAAAGGAAGGAGTGATCGATCGTGGATCGTGGTGTTGGTGAACGATTTGGGCAGGTGTCAGAAACGTAGTCTAGATCCGATACGGGTAGGCTTTGGGCACCATAGTTGATATCCAGCACTTGGTACTCCTTTCTGCCATTCTCCAGGTGTTGGGTGAGGCTCCCAACCTATATGAAAAACATTCTAGAGTGCGACGAACGTTATCGAAAAAGTTCGAAAAGTCGAAGACGAAAAGTCGAAGACGAATGGTATTTTATTAATGCCATTGGATCGCGATCAACGATTTAGATTTGTTAGAAATTATGGTACTTTAAATAGGTGTTTTCTAACCCTAATTCATTATCTCAAAATCAAAATGAGAGAATTTTCAAATTTGCAATTTTCTAGAGATTGGAAAAGAGATTCAGAGTTTCGGGGGTTGTTTCGAAGATAGATCGTTTCGAGGAGTTTTTCATTGGTTCTTACTCGTCATCTTGTCTTCACTAATCTTCTTTATATTCATTGTAACATATTTTTATCTAATTGAAGTATTGCGGTGATCTATGTAGATCGGGAGAGGAGTTTGTAAGGAGTCGGTATATCTTCGTATTCCCTTAGTGGAGACTTTTTCGGACTGGACTCCAATCGTCCCATGGATTTTTTCGTCATAATTTTTTTTTTCATATAAAAGCCTCGGTGTTTGCGTTGTATTTTTTATTGTGGTTTTGGCTGTTTGGTTTGTGTTTTCTTCTTCGGTCCTCACCAAATTTCTTAGTTTGGGAAAACAATTTTCATGTTTCGTTTCTAACAAAGTGATATCAGAACATAAATGTTTTGTCAGGTGTCAGGGGGTTGACAGTCAAAACGAGAAGAAAAGATGGATGCGAAGCCAGTGCGCAAGATAAACCTAAGGTTCTAAACAGTTCAGATTATCACTATTAGCGAAGTAAGAGTAAACATTTGTTGCTCCTCAAAAAGCTGCACCGATCTTCCGATATTTGCTTTCGAGAAGTTCAGTGAAAAATTCGATGATGACTGAAATTTCGAACATATACATGTGTGTAGATATAGCAGACAGTTCGTGGACAAAAATGTGTATAATCACATCGCTAATATTGAGCACGCAAAAACGTTGTGGGAGAATCTGAAATCCTTGTATGCGAAAAAGATCGGGATAAACAACTTGTTCCTGATCAGACATATATATGATGCGTCTTGGATATAATGATGGTTCTTCCATTATGGATCACCTCAATATGAATATTTTCGGTATACCACTGGTATGTCGATATCGGGATACCATCGATATACCGTTGTCGGAACTGAATATCAAATCTATGTGTTTTACTACCACCGTTGGATCATGATCAACAATCCATATTTGTTCATGGGGTGCCTTAAATAGATGTTTTGTAACCCTAATTCATTAGCTCAAGATCAAAAGGGGAAAGTTTTCTCTAGTTTGTTAACTTTCTAGATATTCGAAGTTTCGGGAGTTGTTTCAAAGAGAGAGTGTTTCGAGGAGTTCGTCATTGGTTCTTATCTTTGGTAATCTTCTTTATACTTATTGTAATCTATTTTCATCTGAATATTGAAATGTTGCCGTGATTTATGTGGCTATGGGCGAGGATCAGTTGCCTGTCATTAATTCCACAGAGCTGTCCATAGGACTGAGATGTGGAATGCAATATATACTGCAAGAGCAAGGATAACGAAGACAGGCTGTAGGTAATTAATTCATGATTGCGTTTCTATATCGTTGGCTACTAGTATCGAATGGTGTTGCATAAGTAGTACAAAAGAAACCCAGAATAACCGAGAGAGAGAGAGAGGGGCTGTTTGTAAGAGCATCATTAGTAGTTGGGATTCTTCAATGCAATTTAGAGCCCAAAATTTTAAAAAAAAGGTAAATGTAGAATGGGTTGAGTTTGTATGAGAATAGTAGGAAATGATAAAGTGAGCTCCGGTCCCAAAAATTGTGTGGTCAAAAATTAATGTAGGAAAAAAATAATATAAAGTTTAGAATCTAGAAAGTTGGGCTCCAAATTGGAACTTACTATTCTACAAAACGAGTTTCTACAATCTAGAATCTAAAAATTGGGAGGCCCAACCCTTAGCACCCATGGATGGGTTAGGACCGAAATTGTAGAAATTGAGACTAGGGATAAGACTTATTATTCTACGAAATGAGCTCCTACATTCTAAATCTAGAATCTAGAAAATGGGATGGACCTTACTAATGATGCTCTAATAAATGGATTGCCTCAAAGAATAGGTTGACAATAAAATAGGTTACGAGGTTGTTTGTAATAAATGGATTGCCTCAAAGTATAGATTGCTAATAAAATGGGTTACCATGATCACTTATTTGCATTAGATTTTGAAAATTATTTGATGCATCAGTTGTAAAATCCACAGTTTAATTACTTGGGACCATGAACCAAAGACTTGGCATTACCGTTTGAAAAGTATTTGATGCATCAGTTCAGTTGTAGGACCCACAGTTTACTTGGACCATTGAACCAACTATAGACTTGGGAGTGTGACTAGTCTCGTGTGGCCCATTCCAAGACTGGACGAATGCTAACCAGCATTTAAGGAAGAGATGAGCCAAAAGAACGTCAGTACATATACTTTTATTATTAGAACTAGTATATATGTACATGTGTTGTACGTATTTATTTTTTATTTATTTATTTATTTTTTTTGCACTTTTGAAGAGCAAAAGATGTAGATGTGTTGTACGTATTTTTTATTTATTTTTTTTGCACTTTTGAAGAGCAAAAGATGTAGTAAATTATATTTTTTTATTTTTTATTTCAATACGTAATTATCTAGCCGTTTTTATTAAATTTAATGAACAATTTTAATTATTAAAATTAGGTAAATAGATATTTGAAAAAAAATCACAGTAAAGCTATTTTTTTATATTATATGGTAGTATAGATAATAACGTCAGTACAAATACTCCAATGTGAAGATGGTATTCGTCTTCTTTTAAGTTCACATAAGTGTCTGACCTCTCTAACCTTGTGGTAGTGGAGCGGACACCCGGGAGGGCCGTCAAGGTTCGAGATCCCCAATCGTGTGTGCGCGTGGGATTTCAATAAAAAAAAAAAGTTCACATAAGTAAACCCTTTTCCAAATTGGAAGTGCAACTAATAAGGAAGAAGATTGACCAGCTCAATAATCGGCTGCCAACGAGAAGAGGACTATATGGTTTTCTTACGTAGAGAAATGTGTAATAGTTTTTCTACTGAATCCTATTCTCTTACTTGGATGAAGGGTTTCGTTATACAAACTAAACCTAAAGACGTTTCTTCTAAATTTGAAGAGAGACAAAGGCTGAAAATTTCATGAAATTTTGGTCAGAATGACTTACCGCAACTATCCCAGTGGAGGCGATCGGAGCAAATACAGATGAAGCTCTTGGTCTCATTGCTGTACCCGCACTGGCCATTGCTCGCCGTGCACTGCTCGCAATCCGTCACAGTGTAATCCAAAAGGAAGCCATTCCTCAGAAGGGTCCGGTACTGACTGCTGTCCGCACGCGGATTGCCCAAAACAGGCATGCGGGCAGCAGCCAAACATGACTGGTTGATGTACTCGGGAGATCCGTAATCACCCCCAAGATAATAAAAAGATGCGTCAGTAGTAGCACACCCTACTCTGAAGTAGTCAGGACCGACACGGGAGCAGTTGAAGAGGAAATACAACTCCCTGTTCACCACCGGACTAATTGCGAACGGAGTGACGGCGAAGGAGAGGTTGCTGTGGAAGACTGGGCATTGGCTTATGGCCAACCCGTAATCGGCAACTACGAGAGAATTGTTCTCGTAGAAGATTTTCTCGACTCGATACACTCCAGAAGGCATCCGTATTAGAGGAATGCCATCTTCACATTGGAGCTCGAAATCCGGAAAGCCACAATAAGATGGTTGCTCTCCTCCCAGCCAGAATGGGTATCTTATGTTTGCGATGTCTCCACAGCTTGATACTTGACAATCCATATCGAGGTTAGCGGCGCCCGAAACCAATAAGAGGAAGACGAAGATGAAGAAGATATTTGGGTTCATCTTCTTCTTGAAAGAAAAGGAGATTGATTGAAGAAAATATTAGTTTGGGGTTTGATATTATGATTGGTTAGTGGTTGACTGAGTGCGGTTGACGACGACTTGTGACGAGTGGTGGTACATTCAAATACGGCATTGCCCAAAAAGTAAATAAAAATAAAGTATCCGTTGAAATGTTTGACTAGAAGAGGGGTTGTGGGACCGTTCTATGAATAAGATATCCAACTCCCAACCCACAATTGACATACTTCAACGTATGGCAATTGCTCCAAACTAAAAGATTAATTCCAACCATTAATCCTAAGCCTAATTAAGACACTCAAAGACCTTCCTCTGCTCCCAAACCACCAATGGACAAAGATATATACAACGAAATCAACTAGCCGATTGAAAAAAAAAAAAGCCGATGAGGATCACTTTGCTTCTTAATTCCTCAAAAACATGTCAAAATAACACCGAAATGAACATATTAAGGGAAATCAAATTAGTCTCAAAACCAAAACAACTCCAACTACCAATCAAATTAGTAAGATGGTCTAAACCCGTCTTGGACGAACAGTAACACTAAGAGCAATCCTAGTCTGATGTTGTGTATAGACGACTGAGTTTAGAAGAGCTAGCTAGCAAAGAGAAGTAGAGTACGTACTTGTTGGAACACATTTGCCGCCTACACTTGTGGCATGGGAGCAGTAGCAGGTCTCAGCATTCGTCGAGCCCTTCCTGAATCCACACACTCCACCGGAATTGGTGCAGGAGAGCATTACTCAAAATGGGTAATCTGATATATTCAATGCTTCTCATTGGATTGCCTCAAAGTATAGATTGCTAATAAAATGGGTTACCATGATCACTGATTTGCATTAGATTTTGAAAATTATTTGATGCTGCATCAGTTGTACAATCCACAGTTTGATTACTTGGGACCATTGAACCAAAGACTTGGCATTACCTTTTGAAAAGTAATTGATGCATCAGTTCATTTGTGGGACCCACAGTTTACTTGGACCATTGAACCAACTATAGACTTGGGAGTGTGAACATACCATGTGCGAGTGAGATGGATGAAGGATAGGAGGGTGTGTAAAACTATTAAAGGAAGCTGTGACTGTGACTGTGACTGTTTTCTCATCGTAGTCGATGCCCTTCACAGTGAGCAAGTGGCCCTCGATTTGGATCATTGCTTTGGATGCATTAATGCACCGGATCAGATAAGGGTGATGAATATCATCGATACCGGGATCACAAGATGGATGAAGTGGGCAGGGCAACGGAGAACATATTATGTAACGTCTGATGTAACAACTACACATCACCTAACCAATATATTCAGCTCTTTTGCTCATCATAACAGAGGTGAAAACAGAGGTTAGTCCATTTCCTTTTTTTCTTCTTCTTCTTCGTGGACCACCCATGGCTACGCTGTGAAAACACTGTGTTTTCACAGTGTGAAAACAAACAAAAGATAAAGAACTTGACTGCTCCAATTATTCTTCCCCGTGGGACACAGTTTGCACGACTTTCAGTTGACCTGGACTTAGGCTCTGCTTGGACGGTGTTTTTATGGGTTTTGGAGTGTTTTTAGACCGAGCGCTTATGAAAACTCATGTTTGCTAAAAAAAAATTTAGCTACGGGATTTGGCCGACTCAAAAATCACTCAAATCGGATATTATGTATTTTTGGTGGCTTTGTAAACACCCAAAATCGGTAGGTTTTGGATGGCTTTATTATTCCATTCTATTTATATCATCGCCAAGAAAATATAAATGTAACTACTAATAACTAAATCTTTTTATGTGTTTCTCTTTCTTTCCTTCTTGGGCTGCTCTTTTCTTTCCGATTGAAGAAAAATCCAGGAACTTGTCTTGTACTTATCCTTGGAGCTCCATTAGGTACATAGTTGTTTTCTGAGACAAGAATGCATGAAAGATTTTTGATATAGGGGTTATCTTCACGTCCATAAATCCATATTTTATCAAGAATAACTTTTATTTATATATGGATATAAATGTAATTTTATTGTTATAGAAACTTTCAGAACCGCTAGTTAATGAATTACCAAGTATGGATTGGAATGGTTTAAAAGCCGCTACTTAAAACCAACAAAAATCGGATCCATCATAATCGTTCATTTCCGCTACTCTAAAAATACTTCATAATCGCTACCCCCATAATTGTCAAGCAGACCCTAAGGGTCTAAGATGTTTTGTTCCCTTATATATTTTAAAAAATATTTTTCTAATGTTAAGACGTGGACCAATCTTAACCTCATAATTTCACTTCTTATTTGATATGAGACTAAACTACCAACTCTATTGTAATCATCTTTTAACCTTCAATCAGATACGAGATAGAATTCAACATTCTACAAGTACTCTCTCTCTCTCTCTCTCTCTCTCTCTCTCTCTCTCTCTTATATATATAACATCCTTTGCTATTAAGTAAGAGTTTTGGGACATAAATTTGAAGGATGTTGTGATCGTAGCCAAAAGCAAAAATAAAAAATAAAAAAAATCCACGACGTGAGCACCATAATCAGTATTCAACATAACTTTTGCACAAGTATATTATAAGATGTGCATAGCGAACTTGTTTTTGTTATTTATGATTCATTGAATTCTCAGGCTCAAGTTCATTATGTCCGACTCTTAACTGTCAAATTGGAGGTGATCCAAGGAATAGTTCTATTTCGCTTTCTCTGTTTTCAGTCGATCGGAGTAATTATACAGTGATTCTGGCTTACCACGTGGTAGTGGTGAGCCTTAATTTTTTTATCAATAGTACTATGACACACCAAAAAATATTGTCTTTGAAAGAGTGGAGGAAAATGATTCCTCATAACACTCTTGGTGAAGAGTCGCGTGGTGAGACTGGACCGTTGAATAATTTCTCAGTAATCGATTCTTTCATTTCAGGAAAGGAGCAGCAAAGAAATAATACTTAATTGTCTACGAGGGAGGTCTCTACGTCTACATGTGGTGGGAGAAGAGAGGACAAGTTTTTCTCTGCTAATCTCTCCCTTTCAACCTGTACATAGGTTTGGCCCATTTCAATGTTTGTTCTCTACAGATCTCTCTTGTTTCAAATCGATCAGCGGACTTGAATTATTCAGCTATTTCTTTCCTCCCTGTTCAAATTCCTCAAGACATCTCTGCATCTGGCTAGAGAGAACACACAAATATCATCGATTAATTAATGGGCACTTGCATCTGCTGAAGTTGGTCCGTGCGACAAATTCTGCAGCAGCAGCAATGTCTTCGGAAGGACAATGAGCAAACTTCTCTCTTAATAGCTCCTCTAATTTTTCCACCAAAGCAAGTTCTTGGACTCATGGCCGGACAGATTTTAAGACCTTAGATGAAGAACTTAACATTTATATTATATTATATTTTTCCTCGATAATGTAATAGTATTTTCAAACCAAAATTTAATAAATAAAACAGTAAACAAAATTTAATATTCAAAAGAATATATTATAATGAAATACTATTAAAATTGGATATGTTCCAAACCAAAAGATAAAATTGATGTTCTAGACTAATAAATTAAGAGAAAGCTAACAATGTTTCGGGTAGTTTATAAGAGTAACAATAATAAAATAACTTAGGCCATCAAACGTTTCCTCAAGGCATCATATAGTCGCTTAAATATTACTCCTCTTATAGGAGGCATATTTGTCTCTCTAGTGCAGTACACCAAATTGTTTTCTTATTGAAGACATGTTTGCTTCTCTAGGAAATGAAGGAATAAAAATGAGCAAGAAAATACCAAACCAATGTAACCTTCTTTTAGTGAACAATTATTCAATATAGCTTGCAAAATTGAACAATTATTTAATGTAGCAACTAGGAGTGAGCGTCGGTATAATCGGTCGATATTTGTTTGAATTTTTCGGTATTTTTTTAAATCAGTATTTAAAAAATTAATACCAATATTGTACCATTTATAATCGGTTTTTTCGGTTTCGGTTAAATTGGTATTCGGTCGGTTTTCGTTCGGTATCGGTATTTTATCATTTAAAGTTTGATCAATCAACACACTTAATATGAACCTCTTAACCTAGAATTTTTTTTTTTTACTTTTTTCTTAAAGGATTAAATTTCAAAGCCAAGCCTCCACCAAGCAAGCAATTAATCAAATTTATTAGAATAATATATAACAAGTCGCAAATACCTAAAAAAGAGCTTAAAAGATCAAACACGATCACCAATTTTAATTCTTAGTATAAGTTTAAGTACACTAAAATTTATTTCAAAATTATATGAAAACATAAAAATATAAGCTTAAAAGACCAAAACTCAATTCTTAGCATTCTTAACATAACTTCAAGTCCACCAAAATTTATTCTAAGTTCTAACAAACTAATTTCCAACTGCTAAAAATGAAAAATAGAAGTATAAAATTAATCACGAGCAACAAACCAATTTTGAAGCAATGGGTACTTGTGGCAAACTGCCTCCACACTGAGACTCGAACTCCCGACCACTTGAGCCACATGCATCTCCCTTAACCACTAGGCTAGAGATCATTTGCATATATATATATATATATATATATATATATATATATATATATATATATATAATCGGTTCGGTATTGTCGGTATGGTATTACATTCAAACCGTTACCACTACCATTATACCATATTTTAATCGGTTCGGTAATTCGGTATCGATATATAATTTCGGTTCGATTTTTTAGAATATTTTTAATCGATATTCGAGATATTTTTCGGTAACGGCCGGTATTTGTTCACCCCTTAATAGCAACAACAAACCAAAATATCATTCAACAACAACAAGCAACTACAACAATTTACAATTATTCAAAGCAGCAACAAGCAACAAGCCAATTTCAAACTTCTTATAATGATTGGTAGCTTAAGCAAGTTCATTCAACAACAAAAAATTTTAAAGATGAAATTACTTTTAAGACTGACTCTGAGTCTATAATTTCTTATTTCTAAAGATGAATAGCATGGTACCTCAAAAAATTTACAAATAAAATATAAAAATGCATCCATTCATTGAACAACAAACTATATATATTTTTTTCTTTCTTAAAAACCAAAGTCGGTGGACGACTCCACCCGACCTTGGCCCGGAGGCCGTGGCCACCACCACCCAGCCACCTCCGTGGGAGGGAGGGCTCGAACCCGGCCTCACCCCCGGTGCACGGTGGTGTTACCAGTACACCACGACTCGATGTGCAACAAACTATATTATTATATATATATATATATAAAAAAATCAAAGATTCAACATCTTACCTATGTGGAAAAAGGGGAGGGCTGAGCCAGGAAGAATGCCCCAGCATGTGACCGTGTCTTAAAGGGTGTGTTTGGTAAATCGTATTTGAAGGTGGAATTTGGAGACAAATTGATTGAATCCTATGTTTGGTTGGAGATGGATTTGGATATGGAAAGTATGACAAAATCCAAAACTTGGATTTGGATGAATTTTGGAAAAAAATAATTATTCTTTAATAATTTCGTTAAAATATTTATTATTTAATAATTTTGTTAAAAATTAGTCAATTAAAAATTAGTTATTCTTTAATAATTTCGTTAAAAATATTTATTCTTTAATAATTTCGTTAAAAATTAATTAATTAATAAAAAAATAACTATTTTATTAGTATTATTTATTAATAAATATAGTATTATTAATTAAAAAATTAGTTAATTTCGTTATAATCATAATTAATAATTTATTATATTATTATAATATTAATTAATAATTTGTTAATTAGTTAATAATCATAAATTACTAGTATTATTATATTATTATAATATTAATTAATAATTTATTAGTATTATTATAATATTAATTAATAATCATATCCTATGTTTAGTATTATTAATTAAAAAATTAGTTAATTAGTTAATTTTGTTATAATCATATTAATAATTTATTAGTATTATTATAATATTAATTAATAATTTGTTAAACTATTTTATTATAATCTTAATTAATAATATTTTAATCACAATTAGAATCATATTTTATAATAATTTAATTAATAATGTACTAATCATAATAATATTAATTTATAATTACTATTTTTAAAATATTTAATTTATAGTTAATTAATCGTTAATTATT
Source organism: Iris pallida (assembly GCA_029216955.1). Lineage (NCBI taxonomy): Eukaryota > Viridiplantae > Streptophyta > Magnoliopsida > Asparagales > Iridaceae > Iris > Iris pallida. The sequence continues at coordinate 65,350 of JANAVB010008016.1, forward strand.
ATTTATTAATCAATATTTATAATCATTAATTATTAATCGTTAATAAAAATTATCAATTGTTAATTATTAATTATACTTTATAGTTATTAATTATTAATCGTTAATTATTAATTATTAATCTTTAATTATTAATTGTTATTTATTTAAAAATTAACTAATCATTAATTATTAATTTTATAGTTAATAGTAACTAATCGTCAATTATTAATCGTTAATTATTAATTTTTACAATTAACAATAACTAGTCGTCAATTTTACAATTATTAATAATAACTAATCCTCAATTTTACAATTATTAATCTTTAATTACTAATCGTTAATTATTAATTTTATAAATAATAATAACTATAATTAATTATAATTAATTAATAGCTTAATTATTGATCATGACTATAATTTAATTATTAATCATAAATCCAAATCCTATGTTTAGTTGGGGTTGGATTTGGATCTTGAAATCCATGATTTAGATTTGGAGGATTTCCGAATCCAAATCCAACTCCAAATAGTGATATCTGGTTACCAAACAAGCCCTAGAATGCTTCAGCATGTGACCGTGTCTTCCATAAGGAAGAATGCCCCAGCCGCAAGCTCTATAACAAAAACAATCTAAAAATTTAGTCTTAGCCAATACCCAACAACAGTTGTGGGCGGTGGACCATCAGCAGGCCCGAACTGCAGATAGTTGGCAGTGGGCTTCAACAGTATATATACTAAAAAAAAATTGGTGTCCTCCAAATTTTGGGGCCTAAGGCAACTGCCTCATGGACTTCCTACTAAGTCCGGACCAGCTAGGACTGCTCTCCGAGGACATACCAACTGCCTCATGTAACACAACCAAGTCACCATGAAAATTTGTTTTCCTTAGATGATGGAATGCAACTAGTTAACAAGAATATCGGCCTTTATGACGTGCGACGAAGACCCAAATGGTACAATATGTATGGATTTTGGACTCATAAAAATTTGGGCACGGAACCTTTAAATAAAACGTGAACAATTAACTATTATAAATTTTTACAAAAATTATAATATATGTTTAAAATAAATATTTAGGAATATTTTAAAATAAATATATTTAAAATAAATATTTAAAATATATATTTAAAATAAATTTTTACAAAAATTATAATCATAAACCTTTATGACCGTGTCTTCCACTTTGATTTTCTTCCCACCAACACCGTCTTTAATTAGAACCGCGAAGCTAACCACCTGTATAGTCTTGCCTAAAGTTAAGTAGGACCACTTATATGGTCTTTGCCAATAACCGAGAAACTATCATAACCTTCCTACCGAAGCCGAGAAACTTTCTCCAACCAGAGTACTTGTAGAAGTCAAGTAAGACTTAAAATTCTCCATATGAATCACCTTTGTTAGCATGTCTGTCGGGTTCACCTTAGTATTGATCTTTAAAAGATCAATCTCCATATTTTAACAATCCCGTATCTTGTGATACCACACGTCGATATGTTTCATTCGACAGTGGTATATTGAATTCTTTCCAAGATGAATCACGTATTGACCGTTACAAAATACCAGAACTTACACTTTCTCGAAGCTAAACTCGCTAAGAAGGCCTTTTAACCACAAGGTCTCCTTCGATGCCTCGATTGTCACCATGTATTCAGACTCCGTAGTGAAAAATGTCATGATATCTTAAAGTATCGACTTTCAATTCACTAGATAATCTACAAGTATGCATACTTAGCAAGTAGTTGATATTCTCTTATCCAAGTCACCAATGTAATCATCATCAACATACCTCTGCAATTAGCTCGATCAGTGTTCTGACTTATGAAACGACAAATTGAGATCTTTATTGTCCTTAATATACCAAAGCATCCACTTACGGCTTCCCAATAAAGCCTTCATAGTGTTGATATGTATCGTCTCACCAAACTGACTGCACACAATGGTTCGAGATATGAGAACACCATAACATACATCAACGATCCCATCATACTTGTATATAGAACTCGATATATCTTAACATTCTCCTCTTCTTATTTCAGACATTCCTTGGAGGATAATTTGAAATAACCGACAATCGGGGTGCTCACCTGTCTAGAGTTCTTCATACTGAATCGCTCCAGCACATTCTACATACTTCATTTGGAATAGCCAAAGCTTGCTTCATGTTTTAATGAATCTTCATCCCAAGGATTTTCATGTGTGCTAGCGACAATCTGCATGTTGAGTAAGGAAATGGATGCATGGCACACAAGGGAAGGACGGACGGTAAGTATGGATAAGTTCAATGCTGGTGCGTAACACGCTTACGATTCTGGACACAAGTATGCTATGCAACGAAACTGATCCTAAGGCAAGATTATAAAGATCATATAATAATAGTGTGCACACTAAAATAAGGTGCTGACTTTGTTGGGTAGGCGAGAGGCATCCCCACCAGCGCATTCTTATGTACTGATACACAACCAGTTTGTATGCAGGATGCAGGTAGTAACGCGTTCGGTGCGGAGCTTGCTTGGACGTCGCCAAGGCATGGAGTTTCTTGGCGATTCGAGACGTGCGTCTGCATTGAAGACTTCACTCGTATACGGGACATAACGTATGGACATCATATACAGTATTTGTTCTTAAGTTGTAAGCCTCCGGACATGAGTGATTGTATTGAGAGAGAGTAAGCTTGAGCGATTGTAATCTTTGCTTCGAGCCGATGTAATAATTCAATTTTCAATATCAATAAATGAGACTCATTTTGTAAAACTTGTGTTGATTCAAAATTTATGCTTGGGGACTTTTGTGCGACGACCCCGTCGCTTAGATGTTCAATTGACTGTTACGGTATTCGTCTTGTTCGAGAGCAACTTAGGATCACACGGCATCACGGCCATTCGAGGACGATCGGTTTTACGGAACGGGGGCGTGACAACCTCCAGTGAGTCATGATAGTCTAATGTCCCTTGTCTCCTTAAATTTTTTGAACTTTTTGGTACCCGCCTTGATACTCCTTGGTTGTTTTCAGCTCATGATATGCTACTTTGACTCCTCCCGAGCTTCTCCAATTATGGATGACGTCAGTAGCATTCCAAAGTGGAATATGAGCTATATACAACAACCAATATTTAGTTATATATCCTTAAAAAAAATCAGTAATGTGCCTAAGTATTTGTGTGTTGGGAATAACGGTAATACACTAGAGACTGCGACAATAGTGAGAGTATTCAAGATTCGTCCAAAAAGTCATGATGAGATTGTTGACTATCTCCGTATAGTCCGACTGACTTAAAAGATTTCCACCTTCCATGACCTGGTTTAAGAGCAAGACTAATCTATTGTGGTTGTTGCTTGGGGCAAGGGCGGAGCCAGGATTTTAGTTTATCCCGGACTGAACTTAAAACGTCCTAATTTTTTTAATAAATGAATGTTGTGTCAGCATCGTCATGTCTATATCTCATTGTGTCCTTACGTTACCATGTCTGGTCAATGTAAAACCATGTCCAACATACTAGAAAAATAAAAATCTGATAAAAAAATATATTTAGTTTACAAGGTAGACTCTTTTAGCCATAAATTCGAACATTAAGAGCCTTTGATATAGTGTGTGTCTGAGAGAGAGGAGCTATGAATTTTTAAAAAGAGCTGGATTGCTAGAATGTGCGCTGTTTTGTGCTTGTGTGGGCTGAAATTTGAGGTAAAAAACTGGATGTGAACTGACATGTATAAAAAATAATAAATGGGTACGGCCAGGTACCTAGGCTTCTCCTCCCTACTTGTGGTACTCCCATAATCAATAGTACTACTACTACTACTTGTACTCGTAGTACTAGAAATGTTGCGATTATCTCGAAATGAAGATGTCCGACCACAAGTGGGTGTGGCCAGATACATAATACATAGGCTTCTACTCCCTAAAAATTGGGTGGGCTGGAGCCCACCGTAGCCTACCAATGGCTCCGCCATTGCTTGGGGGTGAACAATGCAAGGGAGTAATTAGTTAGCCAAATACTAGAAGAGCGAGTAGGCTAGGACTGTATAATATCTTGATAGAGATAAAAATATGCTCTTTGGAAGAGTCCCTCCACCATGACACATTTTCATATGATGAGTGTTATTATGATCGAGCAAAGAGAAAGGAATGGATCACTTCTTCCTTGGTATGTGAGTTCCGACACTTTACTAAACCCATTGTGCATTAAGTTGCTCGCAACCATACATTCATAGACACCGGTCCATGCGGTGAAGTTCGAAGTCAATGACTGATACTTTGACGTACTTCCTTATATAATGAAATCAATATCGTACGTCAAAGGAGCTGGATGGGAAAGCGGGTTGGTAAGAAGAACGACTGTAGTGGATAAGAGGAAGATCATGAGGCATGCATGTCTTATGATCAGTCACGGACCATCTTTATGCCTATCCGAGAATTGCAAGAAAGTGTGACTGAGTCATAATTGGACAAGAGTATTTGGATATGTTCTCTTTCGAGGGATAAAGATATTCAAATAAGACAAAACAAATTGAAGTCAGGTGCATAAGTTACTCACTATGATTTCTAATTTTGAGATACGAGTTATGCTTAGGATGGTTCCTTAATTAGAAATTTGGTTTAAAGTGAACCTACCATGTGCGAGTGAGATTATCTTGGCACCTGACTTGAACCACACTTGGGGGGGTGGGGGGTGAATAATATGTTGCTCGGGGAATAATATGTTGCTCAACTCTTAGGCCTCGTTTGGTTCGCTGAATCATCAGGTTGGGATAGAAAAGTGATTACTTTTCCATATTTGGATGTCAAAAGAATTGAAAAGGAAAGGAAAGCGATTCCCAATGGAAAAAAAAATTAGGGGGGAAAGTGATTCCATCCAAACAAGGAATCACTTTCCCACATTGAAGTATTCACTTTCCTTTCCAAATTCCTTGACATTTCCAAACATAGGAAAGGAAAATCAATGGGAATTATAATTTTTCAAAAAAAAAAAAATGCCAAGAAATTGATTTCCTTTCCCTTTCATTCCGCGAACCAAACGAGACCTTACTGTAACTTTAGAGTTTCTTTCAGGTTTAACCAAAAAATAAAGGGAGAACAGTGTTTGTGTTACCAAGGCAAGTCAAGTGTAATACCTGAATCTTTATTGCTGCAGCCGGTAGCGTTGAGATGAAGGATAGGAGGGTGTGTAAAACTATAAAGGAAGCTGCATGCTAAGTTGGGGTTGTCGGTGGTGAATTGCTCATCTTCAACTGTGATTGTTTTCTCGTCGTAGTCGATGTCCTTCACATGGAGCAAGTGGCCCTCGATTTGGATCATTGCTTTGGATGCATTATTGCACCGGATCAGATGAGTTCCCTTGCATCCATCCAGGTACGTAATTGTTATCTTCCGTGTAGAAAGGGTGATGAATATCATCGAGATACCGGGATCACAAGATGGATGAAGTGGGCAGGGCAACGGAGAACAAATCCCGGTGGTGGTTAGGAAGAAGAAAAGGAGCCGAGGGGGTGCGGCTGCGCCCCCTCAAATTTTGAGTTCTTGTTTATATTTTTTTCTTTGTGAAGTATTATATATATAATTTTATTATGGACATAAAAAAAACTATCATGATGTTGCAACAACATTGCAATATCAGATCGGTGAAATAATATATTTATGGAACAACAGAACATCAACTAATAATAGCAGTATACTTTCAAGGACATGTCTATGAACAAAATGCTAAACTCTACGAACGCTTCTAACTATGTTGATTTTTTAAGATTTACCTTAGTAGCATATAGAACAAAAAGAAAATTAGTAAAGCAGTATATACATCACTAAAAAAAAATGTTCATAAGATATATTTCTATATTGACAAAACTCAATAATTTATCACCATCTTATATATATATATATATATATATATATATATATATATATATATATATATATATATATTAATCAAACTTGTATATATATAATGTGAATGTCTCATAACTCACTTACAAAGAAAAATATGTCATTAGGAATGACAATTTTTTCGAAATTGTCCGATGGAGACCTTTTTTTTGGGACGCATTTGGTGTTTTAAAATGGAGATATGGACGCGTACACATTATGCGTGTCGACACACACGTGTGGCCCACATGATTAGTCCACAACAACTCACAAGTGAGTAACTGATAAATAAAGACGAATATGAGAACTCCTAGTCAATGCGGGACTAAAAAGGAGAACTTGATTTTTTTCAATGAGTAGAATACAACAAATATATGATATTTTTGAAACTATAGATGTATTTATTATAAAAATTTAATGGTAATTGCCGCGCCCCCTAGACGAAAATTCTGGCTACGCCACTGGCTGTTTGGATAGCGGTAATTTTTTGAAAGTATAAAAGTAGCACTTATAGCATGTTGAGTTTCAGTAAATTTGCAGCAAGTGACACTTCTCAAAATGTGCTTGGATATAGTACATTTTTGTCTCCTGCAAGTAGAAAAAATGAATTCGTTGTTTGGATGATTGTTGAAAGTGGAGAAAAGAAAAAATGATTATTTGGATTGTTGTTGAAAGTGAATTTTGAAATTAGAGATATGATAACACATAATTAAATTAATGCAAATTAATTACCATAAAAAAAGGCTTAATTAAATTAAATTCCTAACATTCCAAACGTTTCCTAACAACAAACATTTAAATCTCTAACGTCCAGACTGTTTCTATCTATCTATACTTCTATACTAATATAGAAGTCAAATAGCAGGGGGTATCCATAATATTTTTTTATATAAAATTTTCTTACTTGCAAGTTTCATTATTTATGGACGAAAAGGTAATTTGCTTACCTATTAACTAAAACCACCCAATAACTAATCTAAAAGGTGGTTCTGCTGCAATCGAATGGGAAGAAGTTTGACATAAATTTTAGATTTGTTGTTCTATATTGCATTCTAATGGGAAGAAGTTGGTAGGATGCCTCGAGAGGAACGACAAGGTTCTTTGACGTCGAGCTTTGCAGGGAGACATTCATGGGTTGCGACGTTACGGTCATTGTGCTGCTCGACGGGCTCTAGCGTCGACCGCGTGCCGAGTCTCGCGACAGGGAAGAACATAAAGAAGGTGACGGCTTTTGTCTCGGTTCATATATGCAACATATTATATAGGCTTCTATACTAATATAGCATTTGTTCACCATTCTCATTTCTACTCAAAAAAAAAAGAAAAAAAAAAAGAAAAAGAAAAGAAGACGGGCAACGATATCCTCTCTCAAAAAAAGGATGGAAAAGCTCTCTTTTTTCCATCAGTTGTACTATTAATAGGAAAAGAAGCAATACGAAGAAAATATAGTAGGAGGAGAACCCAATAGTCACAAGATTTTTTTATCCGCCTTTTTAGTCTACTATTGCGTTCTTGGTTAATATTATTTATTGTTATTTATTTTAAACTTCATCTAATTATTTGAAGATCAAGAATAAGAAGAAAATAGGGTGAGCAAGGATGTCATTAACTGGAAGGAGTAGGAAGAGGAATGTTTTGTTTATGTTTACATTATGGAATTTTATTTTTATTTGTATTTTTTATTGACTGTTGTTGAAGCGTCATTGAAGCGCAGAGAGACCCATTGAGAATTTTCTACGAGACATTGTACCAAAAGGTCCCAAACTGCGAATTGGTTGAAACATGGTCAGAACTCATGTCTTTTATCTTTTATTTTTTTATGTGATGCCAATAATTCCTGTGGTAGCTTATTTCTCTTGATTTCATATTTTGAATAATGATTGTTGTTCTGAGCAATGCCTATTCACTTACATATTTTTGTTAAACTATTCCCTTTTTTTTTACAATTGGTGCTTAAGTTAAGATTTTTTGATGCTAATTAGACGTGAGTCAGTAATATTTTTTTAACGTTTTTTTATGCTAATTAGACGTGAGTCAGTAATATTTTGTTTGCGATCGATTTAGACGTGTGTCAGTAATATTTTGTTTGCGATCTTTTAGTTTTGTTGTTTTATGTCTAAGAAGAAAAGACACCCAAAAAATAAGTGGAAACAAATTTGTCCATAAAAAAATATTATATATTTATAGACAACGCACTATATGCAGTATCAAATTACATTATGGAAATCGTATGAAAAGTAATTGCATAAAATTAATGATAGACTAGCATATTAATAGTTATTCAAAATAATATGGCAACTAATTGGTAGTCATTAAAAACATAAAAAAATTAAGCATTTAACTACCATTAATGTAATTATTTAGAATTTCATGTGTAGTCATTTAGGTCATTCAGGCAAATACTAAAATTAGTCTAATATAGTTATTCGACGGTTGCATTGGCATCAACATAGACGCTGGTGATGATGCAGATGAAATTGTAGATGGAAGCAACAATGGTGGCTGCCTCGACGCGGAGGAGAGCAATGATGATTCTACATACAGCTCGGTAGTTAATAGTGGAGGGTGTGGAATGATGGAAAAAGTGAGTATAAAAAAAAATGGAGGAGACTGCAAACTCGGACCCCCCACACTTGACCAAGAGCTTGCCGAGGATTGAGTTCAGATGGGGCAATACCATCTCCTATGTTACCACAAAGGTGAGTTTTTTTGCTTTTCTTTTTTATATTTCATCAATAAATAATTAATTTTATACTACTCAATGAATGGCATTGTTTTCATCCGTGTTAAAACTATAGCAACTTTAGACCAATGATTTCTATGGTGATGATAACTACATATCAAATATATAAGCAATAACATTACCACCTCCAAAATTTAACAGTTAATACAGTCTTTACTACTATAGTTTACTTATTTAACTAGCGCCGTAAGTTACTATTGCTGCATAAATAAATTGGTATCAACTTTTTTAAAGCGTGTGCAACACGCAACGAGTGTGCCCTTACACTAGTTCTTTGGAGCTCTTTTTCTCCTCCTCCTTCTAACCTCCTCACTGGAGAAGCCCTCCTCCCTCACCGGAGAAGCCCCTCGCTCGTCCTCGTCCCTCCTCCTCCTCCCTTCCTCACCGGACCAGCCTCCTCCCTCCTTCTCATCCTCCCCTTCCTCACCGGACCAGCCTCCTCCCTCCTTCTCCTCCTCCTCTCGGAGGCTCCTCCTCCTCGTCCCTCCTCCTCCCTTCCTCACCATATCAGCCTCCTCCCTCCTCCTCTCGGAGGCCCCCTCGCCTCCCTTCGTCCGGATTTCGAGACGGTGCCTCGTCGGAATTTCATTAATGAGTGCCCCAGGCGGTGGCCCGTTGGTGACATCTAGAGGACCAGATCCGCTCGACCACTCGCAGGAAGGCAGGCAGATCCGTCGGTGGCTAGGGCTGCAAATGAGCCAAGCCGTTCGCGAGCTGCTCGAAGCTCGGCTCGATAAAAACTCGTTTGAGCTCGGTTCGTTTAGTAAACAAGCTGAGCTCAAGCTTCATTTTCGAGCTCGTTTAATAATGAGCCAAGCTCAAGCTTAGAAGTACTCGGCTCGTTTGAGCTCGCGAGCGGCTGCTTTTATAAGCATGCGAGCTGGCTTTAGAAGCGAAGCTCGTTTATGAGCTCATTTGTTCTTTGTTTAATTCGAATTATATAATTTGTGTGCTTTATATATTTATATGTCCTTAATAGTTGAATTAAGGAACTTTTTTAATTAAACTTTTATAAATAAATTGTTAATATTATAGGTACTTGAATTCAAATCTAACTAAATTGAAATCAAACTCGTTAAGCTTGAAATAAAGTTTAATGAGCTTGAAATAAAGTTGAGCGAACTTGAAATAAAGCTTAACGAGTTTGATTTTGAGCTTATCAAGTTTTTTTTTATCAAGCTTGTTTATCAAGCTTGCTTATCAAGCCAAGCTCGAGCTCAAACCAAGCCAAGCTCAAGCTTAATATAAACAAGCTCGAGTTAAGCTCAAGTTCTAAAATAATTTTTTTATCAAGCTCGAGCTTGATTAATTCTAGTCAAGCAAGCTCAAGCTTACAAAAGCTTGGCTCGTTTGCAGCCCTATCGGTGGCCAGGAGTCTTCTCGGCCGGCGAGCCTGTAATGTCCCGCTCCGCACGAGGCATTTGGTTGGTTTGTTGGATGGGATCAGGATGTTGGACCGTGACTTAAGTTGGAAATCAGGAGAATTGAGACTGTTGCAGTCTCATTAGCTGGCTAGACGGAATGGGTATTGGAACGTGGCTCGCTGGTGGAGCCACGTATAGTAAAATTTTGTGTGATCGGAACAGGAAGACCCTTTTACGCAAGTGAGTGGAACTGTCATTCCTCCTCCTTGCTCCTTCATGCTTAATAAATGAAGTATTGAAATGCTATGAATTGTTCCTAAATGTTCCATGTTTTAGTTGCTGAATGATAGAGATGCCTATGTTGAGAATATTGAAATGTACAACACATTAAACTGCTAATGTGATTTGAGGCCTGAGAATGAATTGATAACATTGTCCCTTATGCTTAACGCTGCCGTAACAAGTAGACACTTGAATAATAAGATGCCTTATGAATGATAGAATAAGAAATGAACTGGCTATGTTATCGAACCAATGAACTGAATGAAACACTAGAATCATGTACTCTCTGTATAACTGTTGCAAGAATATGAAATGCTGCCTGTCCCTTATAAGAAATGAATGAATGAATAAATGTCCCTATGAAATGAATGAATATTACGTTCCTCTTAAGAAAGGAATGATATGAGAAACATTGCAATGAAGCAATGAATGAATAATGATAAAGCTGGGATCGTTGAGATCACCAAATGAAATGATGGTAATGATGAAATGAATAATTCATTGAATATGACTAATGATGCACTGTTGTCTTTACTTTCCTTAATATATTTACCATGCGATTTTGTTCACAATCGAGTCGGACACACATTCGTATGGTCATGAACAACTTGTATACAAGGCTTGAGTAATAATTTCCTCGAACGGTTCCTAGGGCCCTGGACCGATTCGGCCTAGGAGAAAATAATGATGAGTGCTATGGGAGCACGGATAAGGCGGGGTAGCATAGAGGCTCGCCACCTACTATGCTGACCGCATTATCTTGAAATGAAATAAAATAAAAAAGAGTCCATATGGTTTAACAACACCAGTAACTATGTAGTCAGGATGCATGCTAATGAATGTTTTATGCAGGCAGCGGAAGTATATCTGATAATCTATATGTGATGCAGGTATGAGAAATCGGCTATCGATAAGGAATCACATAATTGTGATATTGTACATATTGGTTCAACTTGCCTGTTTAACATGCTAAATGAAATGATGCCGTGTGTTGTTGCCTTTAAAATGAGACTCTATAACATGCTCAACATGTTAAATGCAAATTTACTGATGCATTGCCTTTCAGATCATTGCCATAACCTGTTGAATGATAACACCAAGTATGCTAAACGATGCCTTCAGAAAGTATTTCCATAATATGTTCAATGTGTTAACCCAATGTTGCTTAGATGATGCGTTACACAAAGAAATTCTATACCATGCTAAGACATGTGCACTTACTTCAATGTTTCTGCTTAAGAACTGTAAACTGATTCTAGGCCCCAAGTAGAAAGATCATTCGATTAAATGCTTGCTATAATTGACCAGTTAGTGTTGGTTTAGGCGAGTGGGTTGGATTCTGCTCGCCAGTACATAGATGATGTGCTGACCCATGTTTTGTGGGCAGGTGCTCGTGCTTGGAATGTTCTACACGAAGATTGGCTTGATTAGTCCCGCGACATCGAAGATTTGTTGGGCATACAGAAGCTCTCCTTGTACAAGATGATGTTTTCTGTTTATAAAGGGCATAATGTATGGAATATTGTAATCAGTGGTACCAGTGAGTTGTAAGCCAAGTTGGTATATCGAGTTGTAATCTAATGTATCAAAGTATCAGACGTAAGCTGTATAGCATTGTTCAGTTGGCTTTTAATATGAAATGAGATGTGTTGTAAGCACTGTACTTCAATACAAGTCTTGTACTCTTCTTCAATTATCAATAAAGAGAACTTTGATCTATATATCTCTGTGTGACTTCAAGTTATTCTTTTTATCTCCGCTGTTATAAAGAAGTGATGTACTTCTATTCAATGAGAAAGATTGTCCTCACTAAATTTAATTTATCTGCTTCTGCCGCTGCGATGTGTTTCTATTTGAAGAAAAAAATTATGTACTATCTTTGCCTTGTACAAGTGCAATATCAGACTTGTACGACATCACGTCCAAGCGAGGACGATCGATTCCAAGAGATAAAATATATGAATAAATCACTCTACGAATCGGGGCATGACAAATTGGTATCAAAGCACGGCTTTACGTCCTTGGTCTCTTCTTTGATTCGTTTCAAATCAAAGTTGCATCGACGATTAACCAAAGTTGCTTCCGCGATCACTCAACGTTGCTTCCGCGATTAAATCAAAGATTGCTTTCGCGATTATGATGTTGTTGTTCGGTAATCATCCTATGTTAATTGTGTCTGAAAGTTCGTTGACCCTCTTGGCTGCTCACTGGATGTTCCATAAAATAAGTCTAAATACATTGTGATGCTCCTGAATGAATGATAGTTGTTGGTTTGGACACAAATAACCCAACAATGACTCGATGCCATAGTATGCTATATTGTGAATGCTGTTTGGAATGGTGGGAATACAAAAAATTAGCTATGTATGCTTCAACTTGTGCCTTAAGAGATGTTTGACCCTTGAGGATTATATGTCGGCCATAAGTGGGAATTGCAATCGTAAGGTAAGACTTGAGTGTACCTATAGTCGGGTAGCTAAGCTAATCTTGACTGTTGCATAGAATTATACCCTGACTCGGGTAATCGATAGTGGGTGACGTCGGATCGTATCTTCTAGAAAAGATGAATTGCCTCGGTGAGAAATATTGTTAGATTTGGGAAGGAATATGATTGCATGTTGTAAACTCTTGATATGATTGGCTCTAAGTTAGACCCTTGATCGAATGTTAGAAATATTATGCACGGGTATAGAGCTTAACCAAGTTGTCCCTGATATTAAGTATTGCGGCCTGGAAGATACTGATTGTGGCAAGGTGAATAAAGTGATAAATCAATTGAAAGAATTCTAAGTCGGATTTAGAAAAGAGAATTATATCGTGGCTGATCGAATCGCACTAATATGAAAGTTGGTTGAAGTACATATGTTTTGGGGACGCCTAAAATATGTGTATGGATCCAGCCGAAGTGGTAGGTTGCGACTGAGATAACATTATGGGAAAAATTTATCGCACTAACGCGGACTTTGGCTAAAATACAAATGTTTTGGGGACGCCTAAAATGTGTGTATGGATCCAAATGAAGTGATACATTGCGACCAAGACAGAATTGCAAGAAAAGTGTTGGTGAATCAATAAGAAGTTGCAAGTGTTGAAAAAGAGATAGACAGATTGAATCGTTGATGGATTAAAATGGTACAGTTGGATAGCTATTTTGAGATGACCGAGTGGGCTGAAATGAATATTAAATTGAAGCTAATGAGTAACTCATTATGATTAAGTGAATCTAGTAGATGAGTTATTTTCTTATGTTTCGAGTACGAAACTTTTTCTGAGTGGTATATTATGTAATGCCCGCTCCGCACGAGGTATTTGGTTGGCTGTTGGATGGGATCAGGATGTTGGACCGTGACTTAAGTTGGAAATCAGAAGAATTGAGACTGATGCAGTCTCACTTAGCTGGCTAGACGGAATGAGTATTGGAACGTGGCTCGCTGGTGGAGCTACGCATAGTAGAATTTTGTGTGATCGGAACATGAAGACCCTTTTATGCAAGTGAGTGGAACTGTCCTTCCTCCTCCTTACTCTTTCATGCTTAATAAATGAAGTATTGAAATGCTATGAATTGTCCCTAAATGTCCTATGTTTTAGTTGCTGAATGATAGAGATGCCTATGTTGAGAATTATTGAAATGCACAACACATTAAACTGCTAATGTGATTTGAGGCCTGAGAATGAATTGATAACATTGTCCCTCACTACAAAAATAACCCATTTTAGCAACGTCAAAAGACGTCGCTAAATAAGGAAAATCCGTCGCTAAAATAAATTTGCGACGTATTTAGCGACGAAAATTGGGTGTCGCGTATAGGCATATCGCAGATGACAATTTCGTCGCGCAGAACGCGCTGTTGTTTTCCATAAATAAATTCACTTTTATTTATTGTGTTTTTGGGAAAATTACAACTGTAGGAATCCGATCTAGAAGACGATCGCTTTATCCCTTAGACGATGCGAAGAAGAAAAGCTCTCAAAAATTCAACAGCAATTTAGATATCTTTGTATCTGTACAATGAATGAGAAAAGAACTCTATTTATAGAGTCAAAAATAACTGAAAAGATAACTGTCTTCACAACCTGTGCATAGTTGAAAATCACGCAGGATTTAACATATACAAGGTTATGAGCAGTTACTGGACGTGGCCTGTAACTGTTGGACACATGGAAATCATGCATGAGTCGTGTGCAAGTTACAGGACACGCAGGTGAGAGATCGGCGGCATGGCTACCATGTACTCAAATTTGATGAAATCCACGCAGGCTTGTTGAGGACGAAATCCACGCAGACTTTGGGCAGAAAGCTTCAAAATATACGCAGACTTGGGGCAGGAAGCTTCAGAATTCACGCAGACTTGGGGAAGAAGGCTCAAAATATACGCAAGCTTGAGGCAGAAGGCTCAAAATATACGCAAGCTTGAGGCAGGAACATAGAAGTTCAAACTACACGTAGACTTGAGTCAGAATGGCCAGCTGTCTTGATTCGACGTGCCTCGACTGACACAAAATCTCTGGCATTGATTGCCTTTTGTCAGTCGCATTAAATGACAATAAGCTCTTTGGTACGCCAACTTGATGAAGGTTGAGTCTTGTGGAAAAAGATTTCGAAAGTCACGCAATAGTCGGCTGTGATCTCTCGAGTTCCGTGCATACGTGGCATACGAGGAGACATTCTTTGACTGTCGTGCTGTCAGTCATAATGACACTCTGACAAATGATGAGCTGTCTTGCGTGTATTTGAGGAAATAGTCTGGTAGAACCCAGCGTAACTTTTAAAATTGTCTTGATCAAACTCAGCGTGACTTTTAGACTTTGTCCTGATCAACTCAGCGTGACTTTTAGACTTTATCCTGATCAACTCAGGTGACTTTTAGACTTATCCTGATCACTCAGCGTGACTTTTATTTTGAGGCCTACAAAACCCCTTCAAAGTTTTCGAAAAATGATAAAATATTTCGAAATACTTTGAAATCGAGATGATAAAATAAATTAGTCACGCTGAGAGATGACTTTAAAGAGAGATTTACTGAAATGATTAGACTGTTAGGATTCTGTGAGTTAGGATCCGTGTAAAGCTCCTAAATCGAGGCAAATAATGATATTGCCGTTTGGAATTCTTCATGAGCCTATAAATAAGCCATAAATTACTTCTTTCATTCTTTACTTGCTTTTAGAGAGAGAAAATCGACAGAAGAGAAACTTTATCTCCCCCGACTAACTTC
>JANAVB010008017.1:0-25251 GCA_029216955.1 Iris pallida
ATATCTGATATTTTAATAATCTTTAAAATAGATTTCATAAAATCAAATATCAAAATATAATAAAAATAATTCAATATTCCTTAAATGTTTATTTTCTTAAATACAAATCTCATCTAAATAGTATAACAATAATAAAGACTAAATCCAATCATAATTAGAATTGACCACATCTAATCCAATAATATCTAATAATTCAATAATATTTAAAAATAGATTTTTATAAATATAAACTTAAATAATTGATAATAGAAAATTAATAAGTTTAAAAGTATATCTTTTTATAAAAATAAAATCAAATTTAAAAAATAGTTTGACAAATCCCTTCGTCATACGAATATCTTTTATAGAATTAAAAATAAATTTATTTTCTAACTAGAAAATATGTAAACAAAAAATAAAAAATAAAAATAAAAAATTCGGAAAGTGGGCTTACATTATTCCCTTCCCTAATCATGTCATATCTCAAAATCAATCCTTGATTTCTATATCTCTTGTGCATATTATTCATATTACCATAGGCACGTTTCTTCCAATTTCTCGATCAAGTATCCACCTAAGTCGTACCTTATTCCCTCCAAAAAAATCTTCCTTGAACTTATCCAAATTTCTCCTTACCATAACCTGTAACTTCTTTCCTCGCGATTCTCTCGTACTTGTCTCCTTCTTATGCAATCGTAAACCCCTCTATGCTACCTCACTCTAGTTATGTCCAACAAGACAATTCCTTCGAACTAGTTGAATCCTGAACCATATAGGAGTAGCACTAAATGATTGTAATTCCCTTATAGACTTTTTGACCAACACAAGTACTGTGATAGTACCTAAGCCCCTTGATTTTTGCAGTTTGTAATGCCTATATTCTAGTATTTACTTTAGGAAATATGTTATTCCAGAAATCTTACTAGTAAAATCGCGACCATAGTTTGTTGTTGCCTTATAGAGTTAGGGTGTAGTCTAACACTTGGTAGGATATATACCCTAAACACTAGTGGCATCAACGTCCCACATAAACCATATGAGACTAGTCGTACTTAACTCCTTAGGTATAAATCTTCTAACCTTTTTACTCTATGTCTAGGTGTAATTTCGAGGACGAATTTTCTAAGGTGGGTAGGATGTAAGTCCCCTAGATTTTAGGACATCTTTTGATTTTTTTTTCTTTTAAACGAATTAGTTTCAGTCAATATTTTATTAAAATTAGTTTGATCATTAAATGTACCTTTTCGTGACTTTGATTTTGGTGCGCCAGGGATGTCAATCTCTCGAAACTTCCTTCATGAGATTTATAGTAGATAAGATTATCTTTATTTTGATATATCGTGTCCCACTCAAACTTATTCTCTTGCATTCTATTTGCATCCCAACTTTCTGGTCACTTTAGGCCATTTGATCATCAACCGTAAAACTTAACCAAACTTCTAATTTAATTTCGGAACTCAACATCGATCCGACCTAATCGACCCAATATATAATTTTACCTATTTTGAGTCTACTATGCACTACCACTTGTGTGTCATCCAATTGAGCCTCTGCATGCTATTATTTCATCAATGAACATAAATGACTTAAATTGTAGTCATGATCGCACCGAGCCCGAATCTAACCCAACATCCAACCCAAATTCAGGTGGCCACTCTCTCACCCCAACCTAACCCAAATCTAATGTTGTTATTTACGTACTGTTACGATATTCATAATGATGATTATTTTATTTCTTATTATTATTCTTTTATTCGAGTATACACCATTGTTAGCCCCAAAATTTTCTTTTAAGTTTAGGTGCTATAAAACTTATATTATTAACTAATGCCAAAACTTATATATATATATATATATATATATATATATATATATATATATATATATATATATATATATATATAATCATAAATATATATATAAAAAAAAAATATATTATATATATATATATATATCATAAATATATATATATATATTATCATATTTTATCTATTTTATTATTGTTGGAGGGAAATAGAAATTCATATGTTTATATATATAAGGCTTAAGATATACGTGTTGTAATATATAAATTTCAGCAAATTTAACAAATGGTTTGTGAAGTAGATATCACCTATCATATTTTTATTATTGTTAGGGCTAAATAAAACAAAACCCAAACTATTAACCCTGCAAATAACCAATCGGGTCGGATCCAGAGGCCTGACCCGCCAAACTAAACCCAGACCCTTCATCCAACTACTCACTCTGTAAACATCTTCCTTCTTGTGTACTGTGGAGAGCAACAGGCATGCAAGGTGATACTAAAGACCAACAGCTGTTATCTCTCCTCTTACATCTCTATATATAAGCCCACATGCTCGTCTCACCCCTCCTTTCTAAACCCTAAAGTCGCCAACCCTCCATTTCCTTTTACACCACCTTCCATATTGCACCATGGTCGCGGGCCCACGACGAGCCTATGGCAAGCCAAGCAGCACCGCTCGGCCTCCACTCCCTGTGGCAGCGTCCAATGCACCACGTGGGCGTGCAATGTGCAACTCTACACTGACGGCATCAACTTTTATCGTGGTGGCCATTCTGCCATCGCACGGCCACCCAGGCACCGGTGCGCCACCATCGACGTCAGGCACACCGGCCAGGAGAAACGGCAGCGACAAAAACGTGCTCGCGCATGTGAGTACGTCTGCAGCAACGTGCATAGACAGCATCGACAGTCGATAACGTGCCAACCATTGACAAACCACCATCATGCAGCTCTGTGCATCCCCTAAAAACATTTGGGGAGTGTCCCCGATGCATTCCATTGTCAATTCATGTATTTCGCTCGAAATCCCTTCGTGACTGTGCGCGAAATCGAATCCAGAAATCGTATTCGGGACAGCAACTTTGGACACATTTTCTAAACAATTCGATAGTAAGATTGTTGATCCGATCCTTTCTCTTAATCTTGGTATATATCTTTTCCCTCACCTAAAATTTCTACCATTAATTTAATCGTTTGATAGATCAAAACTGACCACCAAGTTGTTCGAATAAATTGCATTATTTTTGGACAGTTTTGAGGAGCCAACTTCGTGGATTTGTTTCTCCGTTGTCGCAGCTGAGTTTGATGCAACACTAGTTCCTGTGCATAGAAGATATAACCACCTTCGTGCCATAAAAAATTTGCTTCGTAGGATGTCATTTGGTTGGTTGAAATCGACGCCAAAGTTGGTCTCTCAAAACCGTAATTTCTAACTTGTAAAATTCTAATTTTGAACCTGGAACTCCGGATTCCAATTTTAGCACCACTAGTGGACTTGTGGCATCATTGTGGCTAAAATTCATATATAATTTGCTGAGTTTGGAGCAACGTGGCCCCGATACACATTTTAGTGCAAATCGGATCCCTTTATCCGAGTCAATAGGTCATTTGAGATTGGCCCATCAGAATCCAATTTTGGATATACCGTTAGGTTTGTATCATCATTATAGACTCGTTGACATGTATGTTTCTAGATTTAGAGGAATTTGGCTCCAGTACGTTTTTATGCAAAGCCGATCATAATATCTGGGTCACCGGGTCATTTTGAGATCGGCTCATCAGAATCCAATTATGGATATACTGTTGGATTTATATCGTCATTCTGGACTCATGGACATATAGTTTGCTAGATTAGATGACATTTATCTTGGCACATTTTCTGGTGCAAAGCAAGTCCAATGGCAGATAACGTTTTGATCCAAAATTACCATTCTACTCATGTGTCCAAATTAGACTTATGAATGGATTGTCACGACCCGATCCCAACTAGTTGGGTCGAACCGGATCTTGCCCAGCCTGCACCGTTGTTGAGACGGCGGGGCAGTAAGCTGTTCCAGTAGCAGGTAACCATACAACAACATATTTGTCACAACTCAACATCAGGAAATGAAACTTTATTTAAACTTGAAAATTTAAATACAAATAGAAATATTCTGAAATGAAATAACAGAATGAAAATGACAACAATGCAGAAAAAGAAATCTATCTATCAGCCGGATCATCGGCCTCAGTCCCAACGTCCTCCAATGGGACTCTGGCAGCACAACCGGGTACACACAGGGTCGTAGTAGCTGCTGATTAACAGCTCAGCATCCTCAATGTCCCCTAAAAATGTATCTCCAGTCATGAGGGAGCAAAGTAATTCATGCTAATTTAATAGTTAAATTAAATAATAGAATCATGCAGTTTTAAACAATTTAAATATGAACAGTTTTCAGCAGCAAAACAGTGTGATTTGAACAGGCAATGAAATATGACCGGCTTGGGTTTGTTACAGTAAAGGATAGGGGATTTGTTACAGTATGGTCATACTCATTACACTATTCCCCAGTCCCCAGTAGTTACAGTGCTCTCAGAGAGAGTTTCGTGTTCGCATCGTGGTTTAAACTTGCAGTAAAGTGATTAATTAAATAACTGTAAACTAACACAAACTATACTTGCCTCAAAGGAATTGACTGGAGAGGTAGAAGACTTCGAGACAGGAAATCAGAATCGTCCTCGAATTCCTACATTCGAGAAATTGACTCAGATTTCAGGTTTACCAATCTAGCTACGCTAGTTAAAATCTCTATTTGTGTCCTAATCCAATTTTAATTCTTTTAATTAACAAAACACGAAAACACGATTATTTGTGCGTTGATTTAGTACAAGGAAAAAAGATCGTTTTAAACTTTTGAATTCGGAAAACTTCGTCGATACCAGATTAATTATTAAAACTTGGTATTTCATAGTTTATAAATATAAAGCTAATTTTCTTATTTAGTGAGAAAATATATGATTTTTAATCAAATAAAAACTGATAGATTTTAGGTGAGAAAATTTAATTATTTTATACGAAAATACTTTTTATTCAATTTACTCGTTTAATAGAAAAACTCGCAAAAACAGCAACAATTAAAATCTACACTACCAAATACAGTTACAAACCACAGCCAGCTGGGCTTATGCCCATTACAATTTATTTACATAAATTGAAATAAGACAAAACTGCCATTAGTCCAAAACTTTAAATATGAATAAAAATATAAACAGAATTAAATAGTAAAAATAAAGATAAATATAGAGTCTTAGATATGGTCCAATCCTCAACTGGGCTAATGCCTCAACGTCCGGGCGAAGCCGATTTCGTTTGCACTTAGCGGGTCCATTGACCGATACGGTCGTCACCCAAAATAAAATATCAAATAAAATTCCGAAATCCATTTTAAATTCATTTTTTAAATAATCTAGAATTTACGGAAAAATCCGGCAGCATCTCGTCTGTTTTTGGTCAACCCAAAAACTGGAAAATAGCGCCGATAATTTTCCTGCAAATCCCAAACCAGGGAAACCCAAATATGTATATATATAATAATCCACAACCAATCCACAGAATAATCGGAACGACCCGAATAATTTTCGGAAGTCCGATTCCAACCCAAAAACTCACAGAACGCTACCGAAAAAATCCGGAAAGCCAAAACATACCAAACACCATTCCCGAAATATTTCGGAAATCCAAAATAATCCACAGAACCTTTCCGAAGGTTTCGGAAAAATATGACGTCGCTAAAACCGAATTCCCAAAGGGAACCGGGGACCATGCTCATCATAGACTAAAATAGAAAAGGGCGGGACAGGGGTTATACCTCAGGTTGCTCGGCTAGAGCTCTCAGATGAAAATAATAGAAAGAATTGGAGATCCAGACAGCAAAGGAGACTCGAAACAGCGCTGGTTCGGAGTCCGAGACGCGACGGGGCGCTGGGATAGCAGCGGACAGCGGCGACGCTGCCACAGGACAGTGGATCAGGGCACGTCGGGACGACGGAAGGGGGAGGCCGAGCTAGGGCTCGGACAGGAGGGTCTGCGGGATCCGGGGTCGGTCGCCGACCGAAAGGTGGCCGACAGGGGGTCGGGGCGCGCCGGGGACGCGCTGGACGGAGCCGGAGGGCTCGTCGAAGGGAGTCGGAGCGCGGGGCGTCGGGCCGGCCGGAGGGTCGGCGGCGACGACGGTTGGCCAAGAAGAGGGGGCCGCACGGCGTCAGGCTGGGGAGGTCGACGGGTCGTCGGGTCGAGCGGCGTGAAGGGGAAGGGAAAAGGAAGAGGGGTTGTGGAAAGGGTTGGTGAGAGGAGCTGTGAGGGGTGAAGGGAGTGGGGGTTCTGATATGCAGAGAGGGGAGTTGTGAGGGGTGAAGGGAGTAGTGGGTTGAACTATTATAGGAAGAGTGGAGGAGAGTTAAAGGTTGTGAGCAAGTAGAAGAGGAAGAATAGGGGAAAGTTTGAACGTGTGGGAAGGATGGGGTTGTGCTGGTCCTCGTGACCAGCACAAGGAAAATATCTTCTTCTTTTTTTTAAATAAATAAATATTAGCCAAATCGGGATTAGAAAGAAATGGTTTAGGTTCGGGCTCAGGCTTGGGTCTGGGTTCGGACTCGGGTCTGGGTTCAACTCAAAAATCTATGTTAATTAATTTTAAAATAATTTTAACACTCAAAAATTATAATAATAATAATAATAATAGAAATACTAATATTAATTAATTCACAGAAAATGGGTTTCATAATCTTTCCTCCTTTGAAAATTTCGTCCTCGAAATTTAAAAGCAAGGTTAGGGATTACCTTAAGTCTCAAACAGGTACGGGTACTGCTCCCGTATCTGGTCTTCTCGCTCCCAAGTCGACTCGCCTGGTGAGTTGTGCCGCCATATCACTCTGACTATTGGCGTACGGTGTTCCTGGTTCTCTTCTCGTCTTGTCCAAAATTGCCACTGGCTTCTCCGGCACTGTGAGGCTGGGTCCAATCTCCAGCTCTGAATGGTCCAAGAGATGGCTCAGGTCCGGAATGTAGCGTCTCAGCTATGAGATGTGGAAGACGTTGTGGACGCCTTCGAGACTTGGGGGTAGAGCTACCCGATAAGCCACTTCTCCAATCCTGCTAAGCACTTCAAATGGACCAATGTACCTGGGGCTCAACTTCCTGCTCTGCCGAAACGGATGGTTCCTCTGGTAGGCGAGATCTTCACAAACACACTGTCGCCTTCCTCAAACTCCAAAGGCCGTCTGCTGCAATCGCCCAATGCTTCTGTCTGTCTTGGGCTATCCGGAGCTTGTCTCTGATCATTCTCACCTTCTCTGCTGCTTCGGTCACCATCTCAGGTCCAAGCAACACTCGTTCTCCGATGTCGTCCCAGGCAAGTGGAGTGCGGCAACGACGTCCATAGAGTGCCTCGAACGGTGTCATCCCGATGCTAGCTTGGTAGCTGTTGTTGTAAGAGAACTCTACCAAGTGCAAATGGTCTTCCAAGACCCTCCAAATTCAGGACGCAGGATCTCAGCATATCTTCTAGCGTCTGGATTGTTCTCTCGATTGCCCGTCAGTCTGAGGGTGGTAGGCGGTGCTGAACTTCAGTTGGGTTCCCAAGCTGTCATGCAAACTCTTCCAAAAGTGAGAGGTAAATCTAGTATCTCTGTCAGATACGATACTTACCGGAACTCCATGAATCCGGTAGATGTGCCGCATGTACAGTGCTGCCAACTTCTCGGTGGATAAACCAACCTTGAAGGGGATAAAGTGAGCTGACTTCGTCAGTCGGTCCACGATAACCCAAATGGCATCCTTCCTCCTTGGGATCGAGGCAGTCCCGATACAAAATCCATCGTTATGTGCTCCCATTTCCACTCCGGAATGTCAAGCGGCTGCAATAATCCTGCTGGTCTCTGTCTGCTAGCTTTAACTTGCTGACAAATTAAATTGCCACATACCTGGATACATCCTTCTTCATTCGTACCACCATACTATAGTTCGCATATCCCGGTACATTTTGTTGGCTCCTGGGTGTATGGAATACTGCGACTGGTGCGCTTCTTGCATCAGCTCGTTCCTCAGTTCGCCAGTTGGTACGCACAGCCTCGTACCATTCTTAGTGCTCCATCGTTGGCGATTGAGAATCCTTCGAGTGTTCCTGCCAGCACTTGGTCTCTAAGTTTGCAAAGCGTCTCGTCTTGGAATTTGTCTCCTTGATCCTGTCCATAAGACTCGAACGCACTTGCAACTGCATCAATGATGATTCATCTCCTGGTACGATGGCTTCTCTTCCAAGTTTCTTCATCCTCCTCGGGCAGTACAATTTCCAATCCAAGCTTCTCCATGTCCTCCAGCAAATGGCGCTCCTTAGTCAAGAACATCGCCATCGGGTATCGACTAAGTGCATCTGCAACAACGTTAGCCTTACCCGGATGATACTGCAGGTTGATATCAAAATCCTTCATCAGCTCCAGCCATCGTCTTTGTCTCATTCAGCTCCTTCTGAGTGAAAACATATTTCAACTTTTGTGGTCCGTAAATATTTCCACTCTCTCCATACAGGTAGTGCTTCCAAAGCTTCAAAGCAAAAATCACCGCTGCAAGCTCCAAATCATGTGTGGGGTAGTTCTTCTCATGAGTCCGTAATTGTCTAGATGCATAGGCAATTACTTTCCCGTGCTGTTGAAGAACGCAGCCCAGTCCTTTTCCGGAAGCATCACTATAGATTGAGAAACCGCCGGTACCTGCGGGTAGCGCAAGTATCGGTGCCGTTTAAGCCTCTTCTTCAGTTCCTCAAAAGCTGACTGGCACGCTTCAGACCATATGAACTCTTTCTTCCTTAAGCTTGTCATTGGCTCCGCAATCTTGGAGAAATCCTTCACGAACTTCCGGTAGTAGCCAGCTAGTCCCAAAAAGCTCCTGATCTCTGCAACCGAGCTTGGTGCAGTCCACTTCTCAATAGCAGCTATCTTCTTTGGATCACCGAAATTCCTTTTCCTGTGACAACATGGCCCAAAAATTCCACTTTGTCTAAAAAGAATTCGCATTTGGATAGCTTACCATAGAGCTTCTCCTTCTCAAGGTACTCAGCACTTTCCTCAAGTGCTCTTCATGCTCTTCCTCCGTCTTCGAGTAGATCAGTATGTCATCGATAAAGACCAACAAACTGATCCAATATTCATGGAAAACCTTGTTCATGAGGTTCATGAATACCGCGGAGCATTCGTCAGTCCAAACGGCATGACCAAGAATTCAAATTGTCCATACTTGGTGTTGAACACCGTTGGGAATACTCCTTCCTGACCTTGATTTGATGGTAGCCTGATCTGAGATCTATCTTTGAAAATACCTTGGCTCCACTCAGTTGATCAAACAGGTCGTCGATCCGGGGCATGGGGTACTTGTTCTTGATGGTGATGTTGTTCAGCGCCCGGTAGTCGATGCACATGCACAGTTCCATCCTTCTTGGGCACGAACAAAACTGGTGCTCCCCAGGATGAAGCCCCGTCTCTGATAAATCCTTGCGACTTCAGCTCGTCGATCTGATCCTTCATCTCCTTAGCCTCCTTGGGGTTGACTCTGTAGCATCCCCGAAAATAGGGGAAGAGGGTACTAGATCGATGGTGAATTCCACATCTCGATCTGGCGGCAATCCTGGAAGACTATCTGGAAAGACGTCCATAAATTCCGCAATGATAGGGTGAGGAGGCCCGGGTTCTTCTTGATTGAGAGTAGGTGATACTCTTCATATCTTCGGAGCCCGAGAGATTTCAAACTCCGGTTCTCCTGGTGGGCTGAAGATTACACATCCTCGGTGACAATCTATCAGCGCATGCTGTTCACTTAACCAGTCCATCCCTAGGACTATCATAGTTGGGCAGGGGCATCACTAGTAAAGGTGTTGAGAACTGATGGCCAGAGATGGTTATGGGATAATTACAAGCTTCAGTGATGGGTATAGGTCCACCACCGGTCATAACTCTACTAATCACCTTGCTAAGTCCCGAATCTATGTGGTGTGCAGACATAAACTTTGATGATATAAAACTATGTGATGCACCCGAATCAAATAATGCTAGAGCAGGATGTGAAAACACATAAATGGAACCTGTGATGACATCTGCGGGGGTTCCTGCTCTGGCTCCTGCTCATCAGCTGCTAGGGCAAAAGCTCCCCGGTCTTCTGCTGGTGCTGTCCAAACTGTTGTTGCTGAGTAGGTAGGGGAGCTCTTTGCTGGTTGGTTCCGGTCCGGTGGGCTGACATGGGACAGTCTTTCACTTGGTGGGTGGCAGACCCACAGACTAGGCAGTGTCCTAGCCTCTTCCTGCAGATGTTCGACTGATGCCCTGGCCTCTTGCAATAGTCACAGACAGGGATCTGCTTCTGGTGTGCTCTGTCATTGGTTCTCGCCTGATGATGATGCTGCTGGTGGTGCGAGGGCCTGTTGCTGTTGTTGTTGGGCCTCTTCTGACTACCCTGGAAGTTGCTAGTTCCAGGATACTCCCTCTTGGATCGAAAGGCTGGCTCTTCTCCACGTCTTGAGCTCGGATCAGGATCCTCTCATAAGTCTTTGCGCCACCTGATCACAGGGGTGCGAATCTCTTCTCTTAGCCATACTGAATCGTTCAGCACGATCCTTGGGGTCAGCTACCAGGTTCTGGGCAAAGCGGCTTAGTCGGCCGAACTCTGCGCATATTCGCTGACCGTCATGCTTCCCTGCTTCAGGTCTGGAATTGCCTTTCCATCTCCCGCATCTCAGATGTTGGAAGAACTTCCTGCAGAACAGCCTCTTGAAGGTGTCCCAGTCGAGCTGCTTGTCCTGGAGTCGGGGTTCATTCGATACCAGGTGCTCGCCACATCCTGTAGTTGGAGTCCTACAGCTTCAGTCTTGAGGTCCTCGGGAGTCGAGCGACGCTCAAGAGACGCTCCATATGGTCTAGCCATTCATCGGCGTAGATGATACCCTCGGTTCCTTTGAAAGGTCGAGGGTCTTGCTTCTTAAAGCTTTCTATATCTCCAACCTTCATGCAATAATACGCCTCTAATCAAAAGAATGGCCTTAATGAAATATAACTTAACTCCTGAATCATGCTTACCTTGGCAGGTCGTGGCTCTGATGAAGTGGTTCTTCCTCTCTCGAGGGCAGCCATAGCCACATTGTGGGCATTCTCCATGCCTTCTCTCATAATCGCGGTCTGCTCGCGATGGGCTTCAGCTTGGCAGCAGTCTGCTCTCTATGGGCTTCTGCTTGAGCTCTCTATGCTTCAAGCACTCCTCGTAGCATTCCCACTAGGTCAGTGGGATCACGGGTACTGGTGGGGCAGCTGGTACGGGCACTACCGCAGGGATCTGTCTCAGCCGGGGAAGTGCCGGTTCCGTCATTTGCGCTGTGGAAGCGTAAACGGGCCGGGGAGCTGGTGCAGCGGGACGGTCTGTCAGCTGCAAGGGAGGTGGTCCCGACGTGCTTGAGAAGGGGTGTGATCAGTTGATGACACCTCATCGTCAGCAGGGCCGGATCGGGTAGTCTTTCCTTTGGCCATGATCTGGAAGGTTTAGGGTACATACATAAGCAAGGTATCCTACCAGTATAATCAAACAAAAATATTTATTTATATAATTCGGTCCTATGTCGTGACAAATCAATGTTCTAGTATTCTAATTGTTTCTAGGTATTTTCCTAAGTTGTTGTAGGACCTGCATGGGCCACCACTAAAAACATGTCACGACCCGATCCCAACTAGTTGGGTCGAACCGGATCATGCCCAGCCTGCACCGTTGTTGAGACGGCAGCAGTAAGCTGTTCCAGTAGCAGGTAACCATACAACAACACTATATTTGTCACAACTCAACATCGGAAAATGAAACTTTATTAAACTTGAAATTTAAATACAAATAGAAATGTTCTGAAATAAAATAACAGAATGAAAATAATAAATACAGAAAAAGAAATCTATCTATCAGCCGGATCATCGGCCTCAGTCCCAACGTCCTCCAATGGGGACTCTGGCAGCACAACCGGGTACAACACAGGGTCGTAGTAGCTGCTGATTAACAGCTCAGCATCCTCAATGTCCCCTAAAAATGTATCTCCAGTCAGGAGGGAGCAAAGTACAATTCATGCTAATTTAACAGTTAAATTAAATAATAGAATCATGCAGTTTAAACAGTTTAAATATGAACAGTTTTCAGCAGTAAAACAGTGTGATTTGAACAGGCAATGAAATATGACCGGCTTGGGTTTGTTACAGTAAAGGATAGGGATTTGTTACAGTATGGTCATACTATTACACTATTCCCCAGTCCCCAGTAGTTACAGTGCTCTCAGAGAGTTTCGTGTTTGCATCGTGGTTTAAACTTGCAGTAAAGCGATTAATTAAATAACTGTAAACTAACACAAACTATACTTGCCTCAAAGGAATTGACTGGAGAGGTAGAAGACTTCGAGACAGGAAATCAGAATCGTCCTCGAATTCCTACATTCGAGAAATTGACTCAGATTCAGGTTTACCAATCTAGCTACGCTAGTTGAAATCTCAATTTGTGTCCTAATCCAATTTTAATTCTTTTAATTAACAAAACACGAAAACACGATTATTTGTGCATTGATTTAGTACAAGGGAAAAAGATCATTTTAAACTTTTGAATTCGGAAAACTTCGTCGATACCAGATTAATTATTAAAACTTGGTATTTCATAGTTTATAAATATAAAGCTAATTTTCTTATTTAGTGAGAAATACATGATTTTTAATTAAATAAAAACTGATAGATTTTAGGTAGAAAATCTTAATTATTTTTATACGAAAATACTTTTTATTCAATTTACTCGTTTAATAGAAAAACTCGCAAAACAGCAACAATTAAAATCTACATACCAAATACAGTTACAGACCACAGCCAGCTGGGCTTATGCCCATTATAATTTATTTACATAAATTGAAATAAGACAAAACTGCCGTTAGTCCTAAACTTTAAAATGAATAAAAATATAAACAGAATTAAATAGTAAAAATAAAGAAAATATAGAGTCTCGGATATGGTCCAATCCTCAACTGGGCTAATGCCTCAACGTCCGGGCGAAGCCGGTTTCGTTTGCACTTAGCCGGGTCCATTGACCGATACGGTCATCATCAAATAAAATATCAAATAAAATTCGAAATCCATTTTAAATTCATTTTTAAAATAATCTAGAATTTACGGAAAAAACCGGCAGCATCTCCTCTGTTTTTGGTCAACCCAAAAACTGGAAATAGCGCCGATAATTTTCCTACAAATCCAAACCAGGGAAACCCAAATATGTATATATAATAATCCACAACCAATCCACAGAATAATCGGAACGACCCGAATAATTTTCGGAAGTCGATTCCAACCCAAAAACTCACAGAACGCTACCGGAAAAATCGGAAAGCCAAAACATACCAAAAACCAATTCCCAAAATATTCCGGAAATCCAAAATAATCCATAGAACTTTCCGAAGGTTCCGGAAAAATACGACGTCGCTAAAACCGAATTCCCAAAGGGAACCGGGGACCATGCTCATCATAGACTAAAATAGAAAAGGGCGGGACAGGGGTTATACCTCAGGTTGCTCGGCTAGAGCTCTCAGATGAAAATAATAGAAAGAATTGGAGATCCAGACAGCAAAGGAGACTCGGAACAGTGCTGGTTCGAAGTCCGAGACGCGACGGGGCGCTGGGACAGCAGCGGACAGCGGCGACGCTGCCACAGGACAGTGGATCAGGGCACGTCGGGACGACGCGAAAGCGGGAAGGCCGAGCTAGGGCTCGGGCAGGAGGGGCTGCGGGATCCGGGGTCGGTCGCCGACCGAAAGGTGGCCGACAGGGGGTCGGGGCGCGCCGGGGACGCGCTGGGCGGAGCCGGAGGGCTCGCCGAAGGGAGTCGGAGCGCGGGGCGTCGGGCCGGCCGAAGGGTCGGCGGCGACGGCGATTGGCCGGGGAGAGGGGGCCGCACGGCGTCGGGCTGGGGAGGCCGACGAGTCGTCGGGTCGAGCGACGTGAAGGGGAAGGGAAGAGGAAGAGGGGTTGTGGAAGGGTTGGTGAGAGGAGCTGTGAGGGGTGAAGGGAGTGGAGGTTCTGATCTGCAGATAGGGGAGTTGTGAGGGGTGAAGGGGAGTAGTGGGTTGGACTATTATAGGAAGAGTGGAGGAGAGTTAAAGGCTGTGAGCAAGTAGAGGAGGAAGAATAGGAGAAAGTTTGAACGTGTTGGAAGGATGGGGTTGTGCTGGTCCTCGTGACCAGCACAAGGAAAATATCTTCTTCTTCTTTTAAAATAAATAAATATTAGCCAAATCGGGATTAGAAAGAAATAGTTTGGGTTCGGGCTCAGGCTCGGGTCTGGGTTCGAACTCGGGTCTGGGTTCAACTCAAAAATCCATGTTAATTAATTTTGAAATAATTTTAACACTCAAAAATTATAATAAAATAATAATAATATTTAAAAATACTAATATTAATTAATTCACAGAAAATGGGTTTCACAGGACTATCCTAGATAATTTGACCATTCTAGACACGTTAGTGATGTTTATTTCATCATATGATGACGTATGTAGATTTACCCATATATATCACCATTATTTATAATTAATCCTTATTATGTTCATATTTCAGAATTCGTACGTCGAAACTGAGATCAGTCGATTCCAGTGATCTCATATCACTAAAATTGACTAGGTGACCATGTGGATTGCCAAATAAGATTGTTGACCTTATAGTTAATCATCTTGTCTCGATTTATATGTTATAGGTTTTGTTGTATGGATAGCGAGGTGCAAACTTGATATTTTAATAACCTACAACTTACAATTGATATTATTGACAATAATGATTATAGAGTCTAGTGTTACCTAGTTTTAGCTGTATAATTAACAAGTATCTTAGATAACCTAAGGTAATACACGACTAGAATAACCCAAGCTCTCTAGGTGAGAGTTATGCATTATACATGTACTTTAGTGTGTGATATATGTTTGTTTGTGATTAGGGATGATAGATATTTACATGAAGTATGGTTATTGGCTCATGGATAGTGGATAGACTTTGGTATTGCAGTCTCAGCATAGATTGGACAAACTCCAAGCAAGTATACCTTGTCAACTTGATTTATAGTATCTACATACTTATATTCCTTATCAGTCGTTCACACTGGATATATACACGCTTTACTTGTTCATCATCAGTACACTGCCATGATTATACTAGCTGGCACATATGCATGATTCATGGATTCATACTGCATGACATATAGGTGACTCATTTATGATTTCTAGAAATTTACTTGATAATTATATCTTGTGTACATGTTTGACCGGATTTGTGGACTTATCATTTGTTAGAGTCGAGCTGGACGTGTTGTAGATGCGACACGGACAGTATCATTGGGCGGGAAGGGCAGTCACTAGGCGTATGAGCTACTTTCCCACATTGTTACCATTTCCTCTTACCCAGAGCCTCGGATATTCATAGTTACCATAGTTACCTATCGGAACTGCAAATTTTTCATAGTTATCGGAGTTTTCTTACCAGAGTTTCAGATTACACAGTGATAGCTCATGCGTACGAATGGCATCCTCAAGTGCATTCCACACAGACTAGATAGTCTGCTTAGTAGTATAGTTACTAGATCACCTGTGTATTACCCTGATTCACTTGACTATTACCTTAATCACACATCTGTTCCCTGTATCACATGTTACTACCTACATGATATTTATTGTACTTCATAGCGGATATATTATGTATCTTGCTACGACCCGCTGAGGACCTGGTTTTCTTCTAGGTTGGCTGAGTAGGTTTTGTAGAGCTCCTTGCTGGATTGTTGATGGTATTCATTTCACTACAGGTATTCACTCTTTCAGAGTTACATATTTTATTTAATGTTATTTGTATATGCTTAGTAGCCTAGTATTTATAGACTCATATTTTTTTTCGAGTCTATTCGGGCAAGTATGATTATTGGGTTGCAGACTTGTAATCATATTTCCCTTTCTTATATTTATGTTATATGAATTGAGATATAGAGTTGATGTAGCGATAGTTACACCGTTTCGAACAACTTATACATATTCTAGTCGGACTAGAGTCTTGTTGAATACGTAGCTGGCCAATTCCACGTGGCTCGATCCTGTATATTTTGCGACTGGGGCGTGACATAGCCCACAATCCAAGTCTAAACTTGGTAGACTCACAATAATAAAATAATTATGAAATGAAAATAATTAATTAATTGATAAATTTTGAATTTGAAATAAATCTAAAAATGATTTTATAAATCACAACATTCTTTTCCCAAAAGTATAATTTCAAATCTAGGAATTGATTTTTTAACTCAAAAATTAGTTCGAAATTTTAAAAATAAAAATTTGAATTCTAGGTACTTACAGGTATCACGGTTGTATATGTTTCTCAGATTTTACTTAAATTGCATCATATTCATTTTGATATACTCTTCTTGTGTATTCGCAAAAGTTGACTTAGAAATATCTCATGGATTTGGCCAAAGATAAGTTCAAGAATCTATATTGACTGGCATGGCAGACACACACTACAGCCATCTGTTAAATTATAAAATCGAGAGTTTTGCAGCCAGATGTTTATTGGCGGGACAGACTCCAGATAGTGTGATTACAGAGGTATATGCTTCTCTGGTTTCATCTTGACTACGTCATATACATCCAGCTTGGCTTCGTATCGTTCTTTAGAATATTTTGATTATTCTTCTGCTTTGCTTAACCCTAACGTTATTTGATGATGGTATGGTTTGCTTAACCCAGGCTTAGGTTCCCATTACCTTCTACTTATTAAATGACTAAAATAGACAAACATAATAGTTACATTATATAATATAATTAAGCTAGGTTATTGGTGTGATTTTTAGACCCCCTGGTTTTTCAGAGTTTGAATTCCTTCGAGGGGCTATATAGCAGGGTACCCATCCTACTTTAAAGGCCTACATAGCAGAAGAGAAACCAGCACTACTGCGAGTCATATCAGAGTTTAAAGATCTGTTTCTAGAAGAGCTTCATGGTTTGCCACCTGACAGGGAGATTGAATTCATAATATAGTTGCTTCCAGGAGCAGAGCCGATTTCTTCTCATGTGTACAAATTGGCACCCAAAAAAAGTACAAGAGTTGAAAGCGCAGATAGATGAATTATTGGATAAGGGCTTTATTCGATCTAATGCTTCTTTATGGGAGCGCCAGTCTTATTTATGTCGAATAAGGATGGGTCTGTGCGCTTGTGCATTGATTACAGGGAATTTGAATACAATAACAATTAAGAATAAATATCCATTATCATGTATCGATGACCTGTTTGATCAGCTTAGTGGTGCACGAGTGTTTCCAAGATCGACCTCAAGTCTGGATACCATCAGATCAAGGTGCGAAAGGAAGTCATTCAGAAGATAGCTTTTCGGACGATATATAGGCCTTATGAAATTATGTAATGTCATTTGGTCTAACCAATGCACCAGCAGTGTTCATGAGTATATAGATAAGTTCGTGTTGATATTCATTGATGATTACTGGTATACTCCAAGAGTCATAAAGAGAGCATCTTCAAGTTATGTTGGGAGTATTGAAAAGGAGAAGTTGTATGCCAAGCTCAGTAAGTGCAATTTTTTGCTTAGTCATTTCTCGGCCATATCATTTCTGGTGAAGGATTTTCAGTTGATCCAAAGAAGATAGAGGCAGTTACGACATGACCAGTGCCTATGTCAGTTCTAGAGGTGAGAATTTTATCGGACTTGTCGGATACTATCAGCGGTTCATAGATAATTTCTCAAGGATTGCTGAGCCTCTGACACGGTTGACGCGTAAGGAACATGAGTTCACATGGACAACAAAGTGTCAGATGACTTTTATGAGATGAAGAAGCATTTGACAACAGCACCGTCTTGACTCTTCCTTCAGGGTCAGGAGGCTTTGTGGTATATAGTGTCGCATCCGACAGCGGACTAGGAAGTGTCCTGATGTAGCATGGCAGGATAGTTGCTTATGCGTCAAGACAGTTGAGGGCTCATGAGATGATTTACCCGACGCATGATCTAGTTAGCTGTAGTCATATTTGTACTAAAGCTCTGGAGGCACTATTTGTATGGCGAGAGAGTTGAGATATTTACCGACTACAAGAGTATAAAGTACGTCTTTATTCAAAAGAGTTGAATATGAAGCAAAGACATTGGTTAGAGTTGATGAAGGACTTCGACATTGAGCTACAATATCATCCTGGAAAGGCAAATATAGTAGCAGGCACCTTGAGCAGGAAGCCTGTAGCTTATTTCTTGATGACACATCATCAGTTACTTGAGGATCTTCAGGAGCTTAGGATCGAAGTCATATTATCTGGCTCAGAAGGTGTTTTAACACATTTGGAGGTTCGATCTTCACTAGTAGAGAGGATTAAGACAGCTTTGACTATGAATGCGAGATTCAGAAGACTTCATGAGAAGACTGAGGCAGGAGAGCTGACATGGTTGTATATTCGTAAGGACGAAACATTGAGGTATGGAGAGCGTTTATATGTTCTGAATGAGAGCTTCAGTAGGAGTTGATGAAAAAACGTATAATTCTGTCTACAATCCAACCCAGAGGTACGAAGATGTACCGAGATTTGAGACAGCATTTATGGTGGCACTGGATGAAGAGACAGATCGCACGATTTGTAGCCAGATGTTTGGTTTGTCAGCAGGTCAAGGCTAAACATCAGAGATCATCCGAACTTCTATAGCCACTTTATATTTTTGAGTGGAAGCGTGAGCATATCATGATGCACTTCGTCACTGGATCCCTAGGAGCCTAGCGAGAAGGACTTAGTCTGGGGATTGTAGATCGACTTACCAAGTCGACACATTTATTGCCATTTCGATTCGAATAGTCTACATAAGTATTGGCAGATATATACATGAGGAAGATTGTGAAGTTGCACGGTGTACCCGTCAACATTGTGTCAGATCGTGATTCTAAATTTACGTCACAGTTTTGAAGGACTATGCAGGAGAGCCTCAGAACTCATTTGAAGTTCAGTACTGCGTATACCCTCATACCGATGGACAATCAAATGCATGATTCAGACACTCGAGGACATGTTAAGAGCTTGTACTCTAGATTTTAGAGATCTTGGAGGATCACTTGCACTTGGTGGAATTCTCTTACAATAATATACCAAGCAAATATCTAGATGGTGCCTTTTGAGGCACTGTATAGAAGGAAGTGCATATCCCTAACACATTGGAGTGACATAGGAGAGCGTCAGATACTCGGGCCTGAGTTAAACGCAGACAATGGAGAAGGTAAAGTATATTCAGAAGCATCTTCTGGCAGCTTAAGATATACATAAGCACCTCAGACCGATGGACAGTCAGAACGCACGATTCAGACACTCGAGTACATGTTGAGAGCTTGTATACTAGATTTTAGAGGATCTTGGGAGGATCACTTGTACTTGATGGAATTCTCTTACAATAATAGCTACCAAAAATATCCAGATGGTGCCTTTTGAGGTATTGTATGGAAGAAAGTTAGATCCCCATTATGTTGGAGTGACGTAGAGAGCGTTAGATACTCGGGCCTGAGTTAGTGATGCAAACAATAGAGAAGGTAAAGTAGATTCAGAAGCATCTTCATATAGCTCAAGTTAGACAGAAGTACTGGGTAGATACACGTCGCCGACCTTTGGAGTTCAAGAAAGACAATCATATGTTTTGCGGATATCACCAACTCGAGGTACCATCCGATTTGGCAACAAGGGAACGCTATATCCAAGGTACATAGTTCCTTTTAATATTCTAGAGCAGGTTGGAAAAGTAGCCTATCATCTTGTATTACCTCAATCACTAGAGGGTGTGCATGATGTATTCCATGTGTCTCAGTTAAAAGATATGTGGCAGACTTTATGTAACGCCCCAGTCCCAAAATACTTAGGACTAGGTACGTATCCATGCCAGCTGTATACATACGAAGCACCATCCAATATATGGAAACCTTGTATGTATACATAAGCTGTAAGATGCAGTAGAACCATAATAACTAAATCTCATCCACTAGATAAATAATGATATAAAAGCAACTTTGAATTTGTCATGTATACAATCGTTGGGCGGAGACAAAGTCCACTACCAACTATCTCAAATAAAATGTACAAGAAGTGACCGATAAAATAACGAGACGAACCAAGCGCAATCGTCTTCGAAAGAATGGAGAAGATCACGACCTTGGGTAGAATACCTGCAGAATCACAGAAGCACACACCTGAGAGATAACCAGGTCCTCAGAGGGACGTAACAAGATACAGAAAGAACATGCCATATGAACTGAATATAAATGCACCATAAAATAAAGATAA
Source organism: Iris pallida (assembly GCA_029216955.1). Classification (NCBI taxonomy): domain Eukaryota; kingdom Viridiplantae; phylum Streptophyta; class Magnoliopsida; order Asparagales; family Iridaceae; genus Iris; species Iris pallida. The sequence goes on from JANAVB010008017.1 coordinate 20,157, forward strand.
AGTAAAAGTGTCCAAACCATAACACGGCTCAATATCCCATCATCGAAACAGTAGGCTACCCCTACAACCAAACAAGGACAAAGGGTAACTTACTATTCCGCGATGTGACATTTTTCCATGCCATGATTGGAACATAAAATTTGCTAAGGTCTCCTATCCTTTCTAGTAGGCAATTAGAAGACATCGATGTATGGGCAGGTGAAGGCTGACTCCCCCAGGACTAGGTAACAACTCACAACACGCACACGTCAGTACCAATACTATCAATCGGCATAACTCGAGGCTAGCCACGTGACCCATCAGTCCACATAGCTCGAGGCTAGTGACCCACGCGACTCGACTGCCGTAGTACGTATTTACTACAGCTTTTGGATTTGGGGTAGCCCATACATTTAATTGTCTCCTCCCTCCCAAGGTCACTAACAGAAGGTAGTTCGCTAAGACTAGGTCCATATGCAACAAAAAGGCAAGAAAGAAAATAACTGAAAGCAAAAAATGAACAAAAATAGCAAGTAATGGATCCAATTGAAAACAGATAATAAATATGCAGTAAATTTAAAGGTGCATATAATTGTAACAGTAAATAAGGCAAGGTATCTTGCCTGAGGGGGTGCGAGAAGCAGCAAAATCCAACAATCAGAGTCGTCAACACGAAAGTCAAAATCCACAAGAAGCTCTGGATGCTGAAACAACATCACGAACGAGTTTGGAATAAAAGATATGCCTAGGAAACGCCTGTCCAAAAGTCAAATTCTGGAAGAGGGGCAATTTCGTAATTTTTGGGTCAAAACGATGTCCGCCGTTGGACCCGCTTTGTACCGAAAAATGTGCCAGAACCTACGGTCTCTAAAGTCGTCAAACTACATGTCCACGGATTTGTTTTGATGAGACGAACCCAACGGTATGTCCAATTTTGGATTCCGGTGGACCGCGCACAAAATTGCCCGTTGAGTGGGATTGTGGGCCCGCCAAAATAGCGTCCCGACCAACGGTCTCAGAATCGGACTAAACTTGTCATACAGGACCAGAAAAATATTTTGAGTCCAATGGCGCAAGTTTCGTCGCGATTTGATGAGTGTGCACAAAGTAATTAGAAAATACCGAAAATGCCCGATACGCAAAATGCGACGGATACGAACCAAATTCGTCGCGCACACGCAACCAATTTGAATTCCGTCAATTCTCGCACGTCCACAAATTCGATATGGACCTTTCGGTACTTTTGGTTTGCGACGGGGTCGCCCGGTTTGTCGGGACGTACATCGTACGGGATTTTTAAGATTTATAAAATTGATTTTTCGAGATTTTTTTAATTTAATTAAAACTGAAATTTATTGCAGAATAAATAACTATTTGAAGGGGATGATAGAGGGTCATGGGAGCTTTCTACACGAATTTACGGATCGAAAATCGGAATAGAATTGACGGAGAAATTAATTGGAAAATTGGATTACCTTAAAGTGGGAATCTGTTGTTGTTGTTGTCGTCGTGACGACCGGGAGGCGGGGATGCGGTCGCTCCAGCGAGGCTGGCACGCGCGCCAAGGAACGGGATGAGGATGGAGGAAGAATGGAGAAGAATTTTGGATTCTAGGGTTTAGTGTGGCGGCTACTTTGTAGTTTGCATGTGGCGGCTACTTTGTAGTTTGTTGTTGTTGTTGGAACTATATATATATATATAAAGCATGTATATATATATAAGATATTAGGTCGGCCAAGCATTTAGCTACTACTACTACTTATTAGAGGGGGGGCGGCAAGCAGCATGCTGCTACTAATGCAAATTTCTTTGCTTGGTGTTGTGGTCGGCTGTGGGGCCGACCACATTGAGTGAGAGTTATTATTATTATTATTATTTTTTTTTCAAATCTCTTCTTATCCTTTTAGTCATATATATATATATATATATATATATATAATATATATATATATAATATACACACAATGTAAATCTCCATCAATTTAAAATAAAGTTTAATATTATCTAACTAATATATATGCATCTAAAATATTTTTACATATATACACTAATTTAAATTGCCATAAAGGCAACAATAATAATATCACATAATATCAATAATATCAACAATAATAAAATACCTATTTAATTTTCATAAAATAACTTTAATAATAAAAAATAAAAATTGTTCCAATGTGTGAACTTTATCACACACCCTCATTTGAGCCCAGAAAATGTACCATTTTTGTAAAACATTATTAAAATAAAAACGTAAATTTTTGTACCACTAATTAATATTTAGAAAATATTCCCCAACCTTAAAATAATTAAGAAATATTCTACACCCATAAAATATGCCTTGCAAGGCCACAGTTGGTCACATTACATGCTTACATGGGATTGGATTCGGTCCGGGCCCTAGTTCGGATTGGTTTGGTCTAACCGGGTCAATAAAATCATTAAATAAAATAATAGTTAAATAAAATATTTTAAATGAGTCATTACACAATTCGGTCTGGTTTTCCTAGTTCGGTCATCCCCATGGCAAGGCTTTCCCTAGCATGGCTAGTACACTAGTCAAGGCACATTGTTGCATCTCCCGTGCCAAAATTCACGTTAATCTTGTGCTCAAAAAAATTCAACAAGGGCTAAGGTCATTTCTATTAAAATCATAAATTGAATAAATTTTATTTTTAAGTCTAATAAAATAATAATAATAATAGTAAAAATAAGGGTTTTACATCCAAAACATGTAACGCCCCAGTCCCAAAATACGTAGGACTAGAACGCAATCATGCCAGCTGCATACATACGAAGTATATGGACCCACGTATATATACATAAGCTGTAAAATGCAATAACCAAGGTACTAAATCTCATCAACAAAGATAAATACGATATAAAAGCAACTTTGAATTTGTCATGTACACAATAGTTTGGCGGAGACAAAGTCCACTACCAACCAAATTAAATATGGAAAAATATACAAGGAAAGAATTTAGTAGAGCAAGGAGATGACGATCCAAGAGCAACATCTCAATGAACCGAGCGCAAGTCATGGCCTTAGCTAGAGCACCTGCAGAAATCATAAGAGCACACACCTGGCGAGATAACCAGGTCCTCAGAAGGACGTAACATGATACATCAACATGCCATATAATACTGAATATAAAATATGCCACAATCATAGAAAGTGACAAGACACTATAAGGTAATCTAACCAAACTAAAGTGAACATACAGTGAGAACAAACCTTTCGTCGCATGGGCCCTGGCTGTAAATGGGATCTGGTATAGTCCCCACTTGGGCACCAGTAACCGAGAGCATGACGTTCAAAAACGACAATGGCCAACCTGAGAGGCTCATACCCGTATCTCCAGCGGAGCTTCCGGGTTACAAGGGAAGTGCAATAGAAGCCCATACGATAAGGAAATGTTCTTTCCACCCAATGTACCTATCATGTCGCATCCACGACCATGTAACACTACTAACCGTCAAGTCTTCTAACACACAACTATTGACAGTTAGACCTAACGTACGTTCTGCACGCATCAGTGATCAGCCAATACGCAAGTCCGTAGACTATATGCTACTCATAACTCACACATCTCGTGGCACAACAGTGTCAAAGTTTATGCAATGCACTAAGCTAGTGGTAGTCCCTTAACTCTAAGTCTATATGCAATCAAAGGGTAAATAACAAGGTACAACTAATATCACTGAGCAGGCAGTAATCATGAACTAGAAATAATTGAACAGTGATATGTAATAAATAAAATGCAACTAATTTATAAACAGTAAATTATGGCAAGGTATCTTGCCTGGTGGTTCGCCTGATGTTGGTGCCATGTTTCGACAAGTTCTGAGGTGTCCAATAGCCTTGGCTGATACGGAGAGTCTGGTTCCCCAAGGAGATATGAGTATCGGATTAGTCATGGTTAATGGTGATAATTGGGAAGTTTGGTGTAAGCGAATACTTATACTACTTTTTAGAAAATTATTTTATAAAATTTTACATAAATACTTAAAATATACAATTTGGAAAATATATTTTTATTAATCAAATATATGTCTAGTTAATACTTGTAAATAATTTGGAAACCACTTTGATCAAATAAAATGTTTTACAAATATGTACCTCGCACATATTCGCACTAGGCGAGAAATTTCAAAAATAAAATTTCGTGCGCGACGTAAAATACGACCACGCGACGTACAATACCAAATTTTAAATCAGTACCAAATAAAATAAAAATCAGTAGAAATTTAGGGGTTTTACATCCTACCCAACTTAAAATAATTTCGTCCTCGAAATTTAGGAAAAAATAGGGTAGGTAGGGCGAAGAGGGTGAAAAGAGTTTATCGATAAGCAATCGATCAATTTATCTAACGGGGTGAAGGAAAGGCATACAATAGACAATCTTTTGAAAAATTGGAATTTAGATGTCTAGAATGAATAAATTCTTGGCGTAGTGTAGACGATGATCATATGACACCCGTCAATCTCAATAATCACACTATCCTAATCTTTAAGTGTATAACACAAAATAGGTTAATATTGTCTCGACAAAATTAAGAGCAAAAGCTCAATATTTGAGTTGTGTTCAATATCGTCAAACTCCTTGATTCGTCACTATCTTTTATTCATAATAACTCTTTTCAAAAGTTGATTTCTTCTTGAGATTCATATTCCAATAAACTTAAGTTCACTTAAGATATCCTCTTCCTTTTTCTTAATTTCATAAAATTCCAAAATTTCACCATCTTCAAAATATTAAATTCAATATCCCATATTTGAAATTTAAATAGTCCCCGAAGTTGAACTCAAAATCTAATAAACTTCTCTCACATATCTATCTATATCCATTTTCCTCAAAACAGATCTTTAATATGTTTAATCAAATGTTAAATCATATTCTTTGTAGGAAATTTGTACTTATCCTTAAAGTACCCAAATAAGCTATCACCTTCAATTTTTGTTTGATCATATCTTCATAACGCAATATCTTACCATGAAAATTTCCTCTAGCTTTAATTCCCACGAAATTTGAAATTTCAAAATCTTCAATTAAGTTTAGTTGAATCAAAAGTCAAACTCTTCTAGGAAAATTTTATCTTTTGTGCAGCAACATAAATT
>JANAVB010008018.1:0-20191 GCA_029216955.1 Iris pallida
CAGGAGGAGGACCCAGTCTTTGAGGATCAGTAGTAGCTGCAGGAGCAAAGCCGGATGGACCATTATCTTTCTTACTTGCTTGTAGTAGCTGTATTTCTTCTATATTGCCTATTTTGAGGCTTGTCTCTGAGTTTTCTTGCATCTACAGTCTTTTCTATTGTCTAGTGACTACTTGTTAGTCCTTGTTATTTTTACTCCATAAATAAATTATTTAGTATTTTTGTTGTCTTTTATAAATTTTGTTTGATTTTGTACTCTGCAAACCCTTGAAATTTTGAGGACGAAATTTTTGTAAGGAGGGTAGATTTGTAACTCCCAAAATCATATTTGGTAAATTTTTGGGTTTTTCTAATTTTCTTTAATTTAAATATTGCTTCTTACGAAAACCTATTTTTGATTAAAATAATTTTGGTTTTCTTTAATTTGAAAAGTATTTTAATACTAATTTACGTATTTTAGATGAATTACAATATTGTTATTATTATTAATATTGATTGAGTTGTAAGTTATTATTAACTGTTAATTATGAAAAATGGTTTATTAATATTTTCGGATTTATTTAATATATAATTTTATTGGGGAAAACAGTAACTATTTTTAATAGTTGGTAAATTATAATTTGTTGGATATTGGATTTTCGGAAAAAAAACTGTTGGAGGGAACACTAAGTTGAAAATTCTGTTTACCATTGGAAATCTGTTGATATTTTAAGTTTAAAAATCTTTTGGAAAAATGTTGAAATTATTGGAGGGAATATTTATTTTTGAAATTCTATTTTAAACTGTTTTGAATTTTTGTTTGAAATCTGTTCTTTTTGGAGATCTATTGGAGGGAATATTGGTTCTGGAAAGTTGTTTTGAAAATCATTTGAATTTTGAAAATTTGCTTTATTTGAAATTCTGTTATAGACTATTCTAAACTACCCCCAGATTCTATATCTATTTACCAGCATTGCCATTGTATATTAACCCCCAGATCTGTATTATTTACATTTCTGCCACTATACAATTATCCCTAGATCTACAGTTATTTACCTACACTGCCACTCATTATTACACTATAAATAATATTAAAATATTACACACAGTACAATACATTCTGACACACTGTCAGTCCACACTCTCTCTCTCTACACGTCACTACTCTCTCTCTGGACAGAAGGCTGAGCCGCCGTGCCCCGCCGCGCCGTCGCCGGAGCGTCACCGAGCACCGCTGAGCCTCTGACGACCGCCGCCTCGATCCTCGCGCCACCGCCAGAAGAGTAGGGAGCTTCGTAGACCGTACCACTTCGTGTGTTGCGCCACCGCCGCCTCGACTGCTGCGCTGCTTCTCGAGCAGTGAGCCATCTCGGGCCATGTGCACCGCCATCAGCGCTGAGCCATCTCGGGCTGTGTGTACCGCCAGAGCCATCATCTCGAGTGCCACTTGAACCACGTGCCCTCGGAGATGGAGCTGACCCTTCGGTTCCGGAGATGACGTCGACCTCACGAGCAGTGGACCGCCGCCTCGATTCCAGATCAGTTCCGCCGGAGTTCTTCGTGTAGCCGTCCGCCACCAGAGAACTTCGCCGCAGCGTCGTGGATCGACGTCCCCGTCGGCTAGGTAAGCATTCCTCATCGATCTACTCGCCCTTTCTTCTTGATTGCTAGAATTCCTAGATCTAGGGTTTGTAGTTGGGAGTGAGGAAGCAGCCATGGACTAGGGTTTCGGCCATGGCTAGATCTAGGGTTTGGGACTGAGTTTGAGGAGGAAGTCGAAGGGAAGAAGAGAGAGAACCTTCGAGTTAGGGTTTCCTCCATGGGGTTGCTTGCAGAGGGACTTCTGGGATGGGCGTTCCTAGAAATCTAGGGTTTCTGTGAGAGGAAGGAGACGAAGAGAAATTTTAGGGTTAGGGTTTGAGAGTGATGGCTAGGTGTTGTTTTGGCTAGGGTTGCCATGGAGGTTGGACCTAGGGTTTCAGAGATCTAGGGCTGGGGGCTAGGATGAGGAGGAAAACGAGCAAAAGTATTAGGGTTAGGGTTTTGATTGGGCTCTGAAGGAAGAAGACGAAGCTGGATGGTCGGCTAAGGGAACCTAGAGTTAGGGTTTCCTAGCTGGAAGGAAGCAGCCATGGAAGAGATGCTATTTAGGGTTAGGGTTTATTTTGAAGTCGCCGGAGCGGCCGGAGAAGACGAAGCAGCCGGAGAAGACGAGAGGGTTCTCGAGAGTTCGGCTGATGAAAGGAAATGAAGAGGAGAGAAAAAGGATCGGGATTATATTCGGTAGGAGTCGAGCCGGGTTCCTGGGCCACAACAGTGGGCTAAGGATTGGGTTGTTGTTTTAAATAATTAAGTTAATTTATTAGTTAACAGAGATTTAATTTGGACTGGACTGTGGGCTTAAGTGAGTGGGCTTGAAGTTGGGCTCTGGGCCAGGCCGAGTAGAATTAAGTTTAATTACTGTTTAATGATTTAGCAGATGATCTGGGTTGGGCTTGGGCTGTTATTTGAGGCTTAGAAATGCCTTTAGTTAATGTTTGATAATTGTTATTTATTATTATGATTAAATCATCTTTTCCTTTAGTAAACCCTAGTAGTAAAGTATTGCAAGTATTAATTGTAGCAGTTATTTGAATAAATTATAATATCAATATCTTGCAAATAGTTTTGTTAGTAAATAATTTCTAAAAATATGGTTTTAAGTATTTTAAACTGAATATTACTTTTCAAATAATATTTCCATGTATGATCTTCAAATAATTTATCTAAGTTTCAATATAAGTTTTCTGGTATTCTAGCTAGTAGTTATATAAGTTGTATAATTATAACTATTGTCTTGCTAGTAAAGTATTTCTAAAAACCTTATAGAGTTATAATATATTTTCTAAAAATATTGTTTAAGTTAAGTTAGTGATATAGTTTGGCTAGCAATTGTCTTCGAAAACATAAAATGTTTTCTTGCAAAATATAGTATTTTATTCAAGCTATATAGTTGGATAAAGCTATATATATATATATATATATATATATATATATATATATATATATATATATATATATATAAAAAAAAAAAATATATATATATATATATATATATATATATATAATCTTAACTAGTATATGAATAGTTAGTAATATAGTTGGCTAATAGTCATTATTTCAAACCCTAATAAAATTGTACAAAAATATAACAGGTGATCATTGCAACCATGCAGTACTACTCTCGTACAAACAAACCGAAACAAGTACACTGATTGACTTGTACCTTGTTTTCTATCTTACCTTCATGTGCCATGTTCTCATATCGGACACGAGATACACACGATTGTCTTGTACCATTGTTCATTGCATGTGCGTCATTGTTTATTGCGGGGATTGGGGGAAATATTAGCTTTTGTGTGACCATACCCAACATAGAAAATTATGGATAGCCTAATCGTACACTTCACGTACGATGAAGCCGGACCTTGTAGAATTGACTCATTGACTCATTGCCTCATTGATTGATTGATTGCTCCTAAGCCGATCACACATTAGTTTTAATATTTCAAAATTGTCACAATTGCATATTGATTGTCGTGATGCAGTGCCTTATACATTGATAGCCGTATTCATTGTCTAGCATATTGATTGTCATCCATTGCCTGCAGTTTTATATTTCATTTCTGGTACCGCAGTTTCACTTTCATTTCATGTTCTAGTTTTATGGTATTATGGTTTCACCTTGTACTCTGGATTACAGATTACATTGTATATTGTCTGGTCAGGGTTGTACTTTGCTCTTTTCCTGATAGGATCGTTGCAGGTGAGTGGGAGATTACATGGAGCTGGTGATTGCTTGGATATTGTAGCTTTTATTTTAGTTTATTTTTCTGGAGATTGTATTGTAGATATTCATTATTGTATATTATTTTATTTGACCGGATTTGTCTCCGGCTGAGTTTGTATTTAAAAGACTTGATGGATATTGGTGATTTCTGGAAACGTTATAAAAGTTGTATTTTGTTTATATTACATTGTGACTTGGAGTTTTCCTTAGTATTGTACAGCTTACTTCATCGTGTCCATCGACGAAGGCTGGGCGTGTTCGACTCGTATCCGATTATTCGAGAGCGGGTCGTGACACACGCCCAGTTGTGCGGCCAAGTTGCACGGCCAAGTGTCTCGCCCAGTTGCGCGGCCAAGTTGCGCGGCCAAGTGGTACGTCCAGTTGCGCGGCCCAGAGGCACGCCCAGTTGGAGGCCCAGTGACGCACAAGTGGGCGATGCCTGTTGGCGCATGGTTGGCACAGGTTGTGTGGGGTGAGCAAGTGGCATAGCGTTTCATAAGTGGCACAAATGGCACGCGCTATGCGCCCATTGACTCAGATCGTGTCTGTGCACGATTGAGCAGTTACAGCATGTTCGGGATAGTTTCTTCCCACATCCCGAACATGTTGCTAACTGGACGGTTACAGAACGAGGCTATATAAGCTTCTATGCTCTCTCTCTCTCAAGTAATATGTTTAGAATTTACGTTAAGGTAGAAGTGTTTTTTAGCACCATTTCTTATGTGTTTCCACAGAGTTTGAGAGTGAAGAGAAGCAGTGCATCAGCGCCACTTAGTGCAGGAGTCCATACGCCGTTCGAGGAGTCAGAAGAGCAGAAGTGTTCCAAAGTTCTCCATCGAACTTGCCGGTTCCTGGAAGCTGTTCGTGTGGGGGTGAATTAAGCTTTGAGCAACAGTGATCATTCACCCCAGCAGGCCATTATCCATCTATCGTTTGCCATCTTTGCTGCTGCTGTTGGCATATCGATCCGTACCTTCTGTTTAGATGTGCTACTGTCGTTTGCTACTGATTATGAAATCTTTTTAGACTCTCATAATCCAGAATCCTCCTAGGATCTCTGTTGTGCACCTTATTTGAAGTGTTGCATTGAAACATTATTTTTTACAATTATTTTATTTTTTTGTTTTTCTATCAAAAATTGTGCCCCGGCAATAACACAATAAAATATGTTAACCCCAACTTAACAAGATTTCTTCGTGCATCATAAATTAATGGCACGATTGAAGGTCCTGCAATAGGAGTTTCTAGTGATTCTAGTCTTCATTCTATCTTCCAAATGATATGATGTATGTATAATCAGTATAAGGAAGAAAGGGTAAATGAGATGTACTTGATCATCTTTTTTTATGATAAATCAAAATCTAATAAAATAGCTGGAACCAAAACATTTTGCCTAATTAACTCGAAAAAGAAAAATAAAACTATGATTTGGTTTGTTATGGTGAATGACGTAATATGTGAGACATGGGGTTTAAATAAGTCCTATTACTAGATTATGTTGGATAAATTACAATTTTAATTTTTGCATAAGATAGCTATTTATTTGCTTAGAGTTTCGTACCACCCCAAATGGGTGCACGCATGACAGGTGTTGCGATGCATGACCGGGGAAAACTAGTCACCTATGAACTAATTTTTTAAGGTCACAATGTGTTGTTGGCCTCAATAGGCCAAAACAAAATTGACAATCATAAAATATGGTTGATAATACTTTAGAATTTTTTAAAAAAGGAAGAGACTGATGTCTAGTTGTCTTGCAAATTATCATGGACCTGAAGTCCTATGTCTAAATAACTTACACACATCAACCTGAATATTGGTATTTTATAGTTACATATATTTTGAAGTTGCACATCTCATATAAATTAGAAAATTCTAAAGTTTATGTCATAAGTTTTTCTAATCCATAGGATGACTATGAATGTTTTAATTGCCCTACCAACTATCATAGGCCTGAAGTTCTTTAGATATATTTTAATTAATAATTTACAATGCTACTATATATACCATCCTTAACAATATGATCTTTTTCTCCAACAAGAATACTAGATCGAACATAGTATCCACGATAGTTGGTCTTGCTCACATTAATTAAAGGCTTTGGCGAGCATATTTTATCCAACATATACATAATGTCTCATAATTTTAGAAGAATTTGTTAGTATTTTTGCCTTTGGACTAGGAAAGATAGTCCCACATCGGCTATACCAAATGGTGAGTATCTCAATATAATGCATTGGTTGTGTTGAGGTGTGCACATGAGGTGTGGTGGGGAACAAGTGTGTGCCATGTGGGAGTATTTTCCTAGAAGGAAAAAAGGATTAATTCCAACCAAGATGTAAGTTGATTTTTGGTGTGCGAACTCGGACTCGGACACGGACTCAAGGATGTCTTGTGCATGCACGGGAGTGTTTGGGGGGTAGGCGTGGACTGGCACACTTCTATGCTGATTGTGGGATGATCTGAAATATCAAACTCTATTTTTGAGTATTGGTATTTTAGTCCCACATCGGATAGGAGAAGAGGTGAAGTCTCACTCCACTCTATAAATAGAACCCCTTGGCCTCCTTTGTAAGATGCACCAAGAAGAGAGTTAAGGGAGTCCGTAAAGTCCAGGAAGTCCATTCAAGTCTCAAATTTTGACTTATGAGCATTCCAGAACTTCTTCGTGAACTTGCTGGTTCCTGGAAGCAGATCGTGGTGGGGTGAATCTTGCTTTGAGCAATAGTGATCTTAATCACCCCTGCAAGATCCTTTCCTCTTCTTCTTTCTTCTTTCTTCTCCTTCATCTGAGTTGTAACTCAGTTCTGTCCGTCTGCAACTGCGATTGCAGGAAAGAATGTAAGATTTATTTTCTGAACTTAGTTCTGTCTGTCAGCAACTGCGATTGTGAGAAAGAACGTGAGATTTATATTTCTGATTATTGTTGCTTTTATAATCAGATTCATATTATAGTGTTCCTCTTGGATCTCAAGAATTATCAGAAGGTGAACGTATGTTGAACCTCTGATCTCGACATAGATTCTACCATCTTTGGTCAAGCTCCGAGACTAACAATCTCAAAGCAAGATCCTTGTAGATGGAAAACTCTCGTGCTTCTCTCATCGATACCAGCTTTAACAAGTTGGAGAAATTCGACGGAGAACATTTCCAAATCTGGAAGAGGAAGTTCACCCTTAATCTTTAACTCGTGGACGTAGACCATGTGTTGATTGAGGATGAACCGATAATTCCAGAAGGAGGAACTGTCGATGCTATTGCTGCTGCACTCGTCAAGCAGAGCAAATGGAAGAGAGAAAACAACATATGTAAATTGTTGATTCTCACTTCTATGGAAGACTCTCTGTCTGAGTCATATTCCAAGAAGGTGAAGGCCAAAGACATCTGGGATTCTTTGGGTAAGCTATATGAAGATGATGAGAACATGTCCAAAATCTTCATCGTCGAGAAGTACCACAAGTGGCTCTTCGAAGACGAGATGGCGATGCTACCTCAAGTGAAGGAAATCCTGAAGTTGTGCCAAAAGTTAGATGACGAGAAGATGTCCCTCGTCGACAAGTTTGTCTTTTGAGGGATAGTCTCGAAACTTCCTGCTGGTTGGAGCAACTTCTATGCTAGAATGCATCGAAAGAAGCTGGACATTTGCTTGGAAGATCTCCTAGAAGAGATCCAAGGTGAGTACGAAATGCGATCTCAACAACAGATGGACTCTCTGTCCAAACAACTGGCTAAGGTCAACTTGGTACAGACAAGAGAGTTCAATGGAAAGCAGGTGGCTTCTCATCACAAGAAGAAGGACTCCACTAATCTAAAAATGAAGGGTCCTTCATTAAAGTAACAGAAGTCCAAGTCCCACATGACTTGCTTCAACTGTAGCAAGAAGGGCCACTATAAGAGTGAATGCAAATCCAAGACCAACAAGCTGAGCAAGGTGAGCCTAGCAAGGTTTCCATGGTTTCTAACATTGTTGCTATGATTGCTCAGGTCACAGCTGTGGGGGCTGACTCTGACTGGTGGATAGACACTGGTGCGACCTGCCATGTCTGCTCTGGCAAGGAATGGTTCGTCACATATCAGCCAACTTCTGAGAAAGTTATCATTGCGAACCAAGCCCAAGCTGAAGTTCTGGGGATCGGAACTGTGGAACTAAAACACACATCCGGAAACACTCTGACGCTTCAAGGTGTGAAGCACGTTCTGGTGATTGTAAAGAACTTGATCTCTGGAAGCCTGCTTAGCAACGCAGGCTTGAGGATGGACATCAATGCTGGCCAGATGGTGATGTCCAAGAAGGGAACATACTTCGGAAAAGCTTTTTAAACCGAAGGGATGTTTAAAATTCAGCTTGTAAACCAGTCAAATGTAATCAATACAATCGCTCGTTCTGATTGTTCTCTTGAGTTATGGCATAATAGGCTAGGACATGTTCACTGTAAAAGAGTTAACAAAATATCCAGTCTAGGACTTATCTCCAAATGTTGGGGTAAGGTAGAGAAGTGTGAAGTATGTGCTCAAACAAATATCACAAGGAAACCCTTTTATCGGGTCAATCGAAGCACAGATCTTCTGGAGTTGGTGTACTCTGATATCTGTGACTTCAAGCAATTCTCTACAAAAGCCAGGATGAAGTATTTCATAACCTTCATCGATGACTTCTCAAAGTACGCGTTCATCTACTTGCTCAAGTCTAAAGACGAAGCATTCGAGAAGTTTAAGGAGTTCAGGGCCGAGGTTGAACGACAAACTGGACAACAACTCAAGTGGCTAAGAAGTGATCGAGGCAGAGAGTATCCGTCTCATGAATTCAAATTATTCTACAAAGAATATGGAATCATAAATGAGACTACTGCTCCGTATTCTCCTCAATCTAATGGAGTAGAAATGTTGAACTCCATGCTGCTAACTGCTGGTCTTCCTAAATGCTATTGGGGAGAAGCTGTATTGACGGCCACTTTTATTCTAAATAGAGTACCGTATGCAACTTCGGACGTAACTCCTTATGAACTCTGGTTCAAAGTCAGACCTAACTTGAATGTCATTCGAGTGTGGGGGTGTCTGGCCTATGTGAAGCTCCCAGATCTGAAGATTCAAAAGCTGGAAACAAGGACTACGAAGACGATCTTCTTGGGGTATGCCGAGAGGAGTGATGCTCAGAGATTTCTTGATATTGAGTCAAATTATATCATCGAATCTCGCAATGCTGAATATTTTGGAGATAAGTTTGTAAGGCACAAGAACATTATTCTAACAGACATTCCGGAGAATGATGAAGGTGCAAAGGTGACTGAGATCTTCAATGAGCCAGTTATCCAAGATGAAGTTGTTACTGAGGAGACAACGATCGAACCAGAACTTGCTGAGCCGTCATCAAAGCGAGTGAGGAGGCCGAAGAACTTCGGAGATGACTTCATCACCTATTATGTGGAAGCAGATCCGCTTACCTATGATGAGGCGATGAAGACCAGAGATGTTATTTTCTGGAAGGAGGCGATAGACAATGAAATTGAATCAATCACCTCCAATAACACTTGGGTGTTGGTTGATCTACCTGAAGGAGCAAAACCTATCGGATGCAAGTGGATCTTTAAGAAGAAGATGAAAGCTGATGGAACCATTGACAAGTTCAAGGCCAGGCTAGTGGCAAAGATGTTTTCTCAGAAGCAGGGGATCGACTACTTTGACACGTATGCTCCAGTAGTCCGGATGACCACCATCAGAATGTTGATTGCTTTCGCAGCGATATATAAGATGGTGATACATCAGATGGATGTAAAAATGACATTCCTGAATGGCGAGCTGACCGAAGAGATCTACATACAACAGTCAGAAGGGTTTGTCGTCAAAGGTCTTGAAGACAAAGTCTGCAAGTTGGTAAAATCTCTGTATAGTTTAAAGCAGCTCCCAAAATATGGCATGAGAAGTTTGACAAAGTCATAAGGTCAAATGGCTACATGGTCAGTAAAACAGACAAGTGTGTCTATACAAAGTTTACTGACGGAAGAAGAGTCATTATTTGTCTATACGTGGACGACATGCTAATCCTAGGTACAGATATAAGCTGTGTCACGGAGACAAAGAAGTTCCTCTCGACGAAGTTCAGTATGAAGGACTTGGGGGATGCTGATGTTATCTTGGGACTCAAGATCATCCGGACAGACACTGGACTAGCGCTGTCACAGTCTCATTATGTTGAGAAGATGATCACTCGTTACGGGTATCAGAATCTTCCAGGGATCGATACACCGTACAAGTATGATCTGAAGCTAAAGCCTAATTCAGGGAAAAGCATCAGGTAGCAGGAGTATGCAACCGTAATCGGGAGTTTGATGTATGCTACTACTGCCACAAGGCCTGACATAAGCTTTTCTTGTGGGAATGCTGAGTCGTTTCACGAGCAACCCAGGCATTGAGCACTGGAAAGCTGTGAAACGGGTTATGAGATATCTCAAGAAAACTCAGACATATGTACTGCACTACAGCAAAGATCCGCCAGTAGTAGAAGGCTTCAGTGATGCCAGCTGGTGCTCAGAAGTGGAGAGTGAGAGGTCCACATGTGGATACATTTTCACAATGGGTATAACACCCAGTTTTCCAAATAAGGGTAATTTTAAAATTTTGTGATTATAATTATTTAATAATGATATTTAAATCATAATAGAATTTTTGGTGATTTTTAATTAATTTAAAACTATTTAAAATGTGTAATGGTGATTTTGATGATTAACTAGTGTAACCCTAAAATTGCTAAGCCTAGAGACTAACCATGACCATGGGAGCCTAGTCATGTGATTAGAATGTTATATTACTACTTTTTAGCCTAAGGATATTTTGGTCATTTTGACAATTTTGTGAAATTATAATTTACATTAATTAAATATGTGCTAATTGTTAGGTTGAGGCTTGACCTAGAAACTTAGCCTAATCTAGATTAGCCTTGGGCTTAGTGTATTGATTAGGGTAACCTAGTCATGACAAAGTAATAATATCTAGATATTCTAGGTAAGATATTACTCTTAGGATATTTGTGGAAAAGTTAGCCTATGACTAGTTGAACCAATAGGAGAGCTTGGAATTAGGTAGACAACTCTTAGCCACTCATCTAGATCTAAAACCTAACCCAAATTGATCAATGGCATCCATCAAACACCCCCTCCCCCTTCCTATAAAGTCTCATTCACAAAGCCCCTGCCTCTTTTTACACTTGCTAAGAACCCTAAAAATTCCCCTCCAAATTCCTTCCCCTAATATCCAAATCAAGCCCAAATTGGCCCTAATCAATTGCATCATAACCCTCTACCATAATGGAAGCTAGTAGGGACTTGCTACCTAGGATTAGAATTGTTTTGATCGATTGAAATTCAAGGAGAACCCTCAACCTCACTTTTTTTTCATTGAGAATCATTCTCAATAGGTAAATCCTATGAAACCCTTGTAAAATTGTGTTTAATTTTCATAGATGCATGCATATAGGTATACCCTAGCTGTAGGGATAGTTTGGTGCTAGGTAGTGTCCATTACGTGTCCGTATCGGACACGTATCAGTGAATTTAATAACGTGTTCGATGAAATATTTGTGAGAATTAAATGGTATTAATTTCAAAATCTAATTGAATGGAAATTTAGGTTATTAATTGTAGATCACTAATCAACTTGACTGAGTCGAGATTAGGGTGCATTTTGTGTCCAAATTGGACACGCACCGTACGCACGACACCGTGCACATGCCTCGTGCGGCTGCCCTGCTGCTCACGTGTCCTAGTGGACACGAAACGGCACCACGTGACACGAAACTTGGTAGACATATTGTCCTAGTGACTGACACGACACCTATAAAGTTTTACTAGTTCTCGATGTGTGTGCACGAAGAAATCACGCGCACACTGGGTTTACACTGATTCTGCACGCGTTGGTTTCGACCACTGATACGTGTCTCATGCTCAGGACACGCGACCCGTGGACACCTCGTGTCGTGTCCAGTGTGTAGCCCTAGTGTTGGGCTGCACGTGGGTATGACCACGAGGCGTGTTGAGCTTGGTGTCGTGCTCACGAGACACGAAAACACGCGCGCCACACTGTGTTTACTTGTCCTTTCCTCTGTGTTTTTCGTGTCTGGACACTTCGTGTCTGATTGTGTGGTCACGAAACTACTTGTAGGACACGTATGGATGTGCATGAATATTTACCAACCTATTAATTGTCATTTAACTGTTAATTTTTTATTCGAAATAGGGAAAATCCCAAAATTCTGATACACAGTCCTGTTTTTCCATATCCTGAATTGATTTCATTTTTAATCTGATTTAAATGATGTTTTAAATTGCCACATTGATTCTACATATGTATTAGTTCCTGCTACTTTGGTTTTTCATGTTAGGTTAGGTTGTTTTCACAAGAAATGAGATTTTGATTGTGGGATGGGCTGCTAAGGGTGAAGGCTGATACTTCCTTAGAACTTTTCACTGATTTCTAAAAGCTGGAATTGAATTCCATTTTTTACTAATTTTGAATGTTTATTGTCATAATTAGATTCAATTACATGTGTTAGTTTACTGTTGAGGGTGTTACATGAATTGGTTGAGGTAACAAGGGTTTGGTTTTCGAAATGTATAGACTGAACTCCCAGAATTTTTACATGTTAACTGATATTAATGATTGGACTGTCAAGTGAACTAAATTCCTGAGATTTCAATGCTAACGGTCATCCAAATCGAAGATTTGACTAATTCGTAAATTGTTTGTTGAGTTATGATTGTGTTTGAGAACTGATTTCGAATGGGTATGGGACTGAATTTGTTTTCTGTTTCAGAACTGTCATGCCATGTTTTTCTGAGAACAAACACACACAAACACATATTTATATACACTAGCCTAAAACCTATCACCCACTAATTTTAGTCCTTGACACAACTACCTACTGTTAATGCACCGTCATACACATCATGTCTTCATATTGACACTTTGTTCACTAAAATGTCTAAAATCTATTACACACACATGGCTCTCACACTTGGTCACAAATCACACATTGTGGTATCACACATGTGTCACCACATATACCCCCATACACATACACATATACCTCCCCTATATCACTCAATGTATATATATATATATTTCTATATGCTAGATACTATAATGTGGTATGTATGCATATATAATAGCCTATGTGATATTATATATAAGGATGTGTTTTATGTGTTAGAAATATAAGTATTACAGATAATTGGCATAAAGTTGAATATACATATATGTATGGTTATAAATATGATATAGATATATATGGTATCCTAGTCTATGGTTTGGTTGTGAGTTGGCCTATAGAGATTGGCTTAGATAGAGACCCAATTGACTAGTTGACTATAGTTTGACCAACCCATAGATGTTAGTTGACCAATTGAACTAGATTGGATTGGAGGTTGACTATGGTTGCCTAGTTGACTAAAAGTCAACTGATGGTCAACCTTTGACTTAGTGTAACCTAGTTTGCCCTTGTTTGACCTAGTTTGACCAAGACAGTTGACCAGGTTTGACTTAGAGTTGACTTTGACCTAGATTGACCTAGAAATCATGTAGATTGCATCATAGACTTTATTTACCTTATTTTAAACATATTATAACCTATATTGCTCTATTTAGGATATTGTGACTCCGGTGCAGACATCTGATATTATACTACTCTTTTCAGAGTATCAGACGAGTACATTCTATGATAGTTCTTTCATTTACTTGTCAATTACTGTACTTCAGTTCTAGTTAGTTCTATTTGATTCCTGTTACAAACACGATTGACATTACTGGATCCATTTTATGCGACACTCATTATTCATGTCTGGCCTCTATTTCTGGAATCACTACTGGCATCACCTACTGGAATCACTATTGGAATCACCTACTGGAATCACCTACTAGAATCACCCTGGAATCACTTGCTGGTATCATCATGTTTGGCTGACTCATCTCGATTCTCGTGTCGTATTCTGGATTCACTTGTACTTGTTGGGCGGGGAAATATTGGAGTAGACATATGAACATTCCCAAATACTGGAACAACTCCCTTGGAATTATACTGGAATGATAGCCATCCCACACTTGGCCGAGTGTGCGATGTGTCATATTACCTACAGCCGTTTACATGTCGATCTCGATATTTTAAAACACACTGTTAGAGTATTGTCTGGACTCATCCTGGAATCATTGATCACTGTCTGGACTCATCTTGTACTGGAATCATCTAGTATTAGATTTACATTGTCAGGACTCACACTGGGATTACACTTGACTCATATTATACTATCTGGACTTATATCATGTTACTCTAGTTCAGCTAGATTATATTTTACAGTCTTTCTTGCCATGCTTCTCCTCTTGTTTAGTTACCTTACTTTCCTTGTACCTTAACTGTTTCTCTACATCATTACTCGTACAAACTGCCATGTTCATCAATACAACTGTCTATAACTGCTTTATAGTTCTATGTCATTTACTTGGGATTTCTTGACGAATTGTACTCGTTCCTGTCCTGGCTAGACCTGTTAAAAATATTACAGATGATTGCCCTGAGGACATTTGCCCTACTTGCCTTGGAGCAGGAGATGGCTTAGCTACCTATGGCCCCGACACTCAGGAGTGATCGGGAGACTAGCTAGTAGACTTGGTTTAGTTTTCATGTTTTAGAACTTGAATTATAATAATTTGAGATACGAGTTTGTATTTGAGTTGTTTGAGATATTATTATTTAGTAGTTTATAATTGTTGTTGTTTAGTCTTCAGTTATAAACTTCTGTGTTATCTTATCGTTCTTAGACTGTGATTGAGATTTCATTATATCTATACTTGTCCTTCGTTCGGAGTTGAGATTTGACAAGTACATTATATAATTGCGTGAATTGTTGATTAGATAGTAACCTAGGACAGCGTTCTACCGCCGATATTGCAGCGTAGGCTGGACTTAACCACTTCTCGTTCCCCTACACTGGGTGTGGGTCGTGACACGTTTTTAGTAGTGGCCCATGTAGGTCGAGAGTCGTATTAGTGTGATGTCGTGGTAGTACAACGATTAGTTGTACTGCTGCGCGCCTGCGATAGAAACTAAGGAATAGGCTTTAGTTGAGAGAGTACTCAATCACAGTTAGGACTACTTGAGAAGATTCCTGGGATGACCCTTGAGAATCTCGTTATAAACTATCTTGAAATTCGATTCTGACAGTTTTTGTCTACTTCCTTGTTCATCGTTGAATTTGATTCTTGGTATTCATTATTAACTTGATTTTCTACCAAGATAACATTATGGGCTAGGTTGCCTCAGTCATAGAATCTAGAGTCTTCTACAGCCATATTAGCTGGTTTGGCGATGAGATAGAGTCTAATTTTGGATGTATTTCTCGGGTGTGGGAATTTAAGCTTTTCGCAGCCAAGCTAGCGGCAATGCAAAAATTTTAAATACCATGATTCTAGAGGTATGTACCTTAGTCGCGAACTCTATGGATTATCGCTGTAGTACTTACTGGCGTAACGAGAATTCTGGTAACATGATTCTGGATAGACGGGTATGATTATCAGATTATAGAATAGATACCATATAGATGGTGCCCTAGTATGATGGAATAGAATATCAGTGTGGATGATACTTGAGTATCATGGATTAGATAGAGGAAGCTATGCCACCTATAGCGCAGCACCGTGTCCCGCACCATCAGAGGGATATACCCCAGAGGGGCAGGGCTTTTGTGCTAACAGTCGAGTAGACCGACGTTATGGGTGACGGGTTAGCAGGTCTGTCTTTTCTGTCCTTCTTTTCACTTTCATGTGTGATTCTATTAGTACCTGCCAGGATATACTTGTGATATGTTAGATAGCGTAGTTACCCTGATCGAGACTGTGGAATCACGACTAGTAGGACTATGATTGCATATTATCTTTCGACCTTGTTTGATTGGGGGTTTGACCTAGGAGGAGTACGATCATCTTAATTTCGAGGACGAAATTCTTCTAAGGGGGGTAGACTTGTAACAGCCAGTTTTCCAAATGAGGGTATGTTTGAAATTTTGTGATTATAATCATTTAATAATGATATTTAAATCATATTGTGATTTTTGGTAATTTTTAATCAATTTAAAACTATTTAAAATATGGAATGGTGATTTTGATGATTAACTAGTGTAACCCAAAAATTGCTAAGCCTAGAGACTAACCATGACCATGGGAGCCTAGTCATGTGATTAGAATATCATACTACTACTTTTTAGCCTAGGGGTATTTTGGTCATTTTGATAATTTTGTGAAGTTGTAATTTGCATTAATTAAATATGTGCTAATTGTTAGGTTGAGGCTTGACCTAGAAAGTTAGCCTAATCTAGATTAGCCTTGGGCTTAGTGTATTGATTAGGATAACCTAGTCATGACAAGGTAATAATATCTAGATATTCTAGGTAAGATATTACTCTTAGGATATTTGTTGAAAAGTTAGCCTATGACTAGTTGAACCAATAGGAGAGCTTGGAATTGGGTGGACAACTCTTAGCCACTCATCTAGACCTAAAACCTAACCCTAATTGATCAATGGCAGCCATCAAACACCCCCTCCCCCTTCCTATAAAGTCTCATTAACAAAGCCCCTTGCCTCTTTTTACACTTGCTAAGAACCCTAAAATTTCTCTCCAAATTCCTTCCCCTAATATCCAAATCAAGCCCAAATTGGCCCTAATCAATTGCATCATAACCCTCTACCATAATGGAGCTAGTAGGGACTTGCTAGCTAGGATTGGAATTGTTTTGATCGATTGAAATTCAAGGAGAACCCTCAACATCACTTTTTTTCATTGAGAATCATTCTCAATAGGTAAATCCTATGAAACCCTTGTAAAATTGTGTTTTATTTTCATAGATGCATACATATAGGTATACCCTAGCTGTAGGGATAGTTTGGTCCTAGGTAGTGTCCATTTCGTGTCCGTAACAGACACGTATCAGTAAATTTAACAACGTGTTCGATAAAATATTTGTGAGAATTAAATGGTGTTAATTTCAAAATCTAATTGAATGGAAATTTAGGTTATTAATTGTAGATCACTAATCAGCTTGACTAAGTCGAGATTAGGGTGCAATTCATGTCCAAATCGGACACGCACCGCACGCACGACACCGCGCACATGCCTCGTGCAATTGCCCTGCTTCTCGCGTGTCCTAGCAGACACGAAACGGCACCACGTGACACAAAACTTGGTAGACATGTTGTCCTAGTGACTGACACGACACCTATAAAGTTTTACTAGTTCTCGATGTGTGTGCACGAAGAAATCACGTGCGCACTGGGTTTATACTGATTCTGTACGCGTTGGTTTCGACCACTGATACGTGTCTCGTGCTTAGGACACGCGACCCGTGGACACCTTGTGTCATGTCCAGTGTGTAGCCCTAGTGTTGGGCTACACGTGGGTATGACCACGAGGCGTATTGAGCTTGGTGTCGTGCTCACGAGACACGGAAACACGTGCGCCACACTGTGTTTACTTGTCCTTTCCTCTGTGTTTTTCGTGTCTGTACACTTCGTGTCTGATTGTGTGGACATGAAACCACTTGTAGGACACGTATGGATGTGCATGAATATTTACCAACCTATTAATTGTCATTTAACTGTTAATTTCTGATTCGAAATAGGGAAAATCCTAAAATTCTGATACACACTCCTGTTTTTCCATATCCTGAATTGATTTCAATTTTAATCTGATTTAAATGATGTTTTAAATTGCCACATTGATTCTACATATGTATTAGTTCCTGCTACTTTGGTTTTTCATGTTAGGTTAGGTTGTTTTCATAAGAAATGAGATTTTGATTGTGGGATGGGCTGCTAAGGGTGAAGGCTGATTCTTCCTTAGAACTTTTCACTAATTTCTAAAAGCTGGAATTGAATTCCATTTTTTACTAATTTTGAATGTTTATTGTCATGATTAGATTCAATTACATGTGTTAGTTTACTGTTGAGGGTGTTACATGAATTGGTTGAGGTAACAAGGGTTTGGCTTTCGAAATGTATAGACTGAACTCCCAAAATTTTTACATGTTAACTGATATTAATGATTGGACTGTCAAGTGAACTAAATTCCTGAGATTTCAATGCTAACGGTCATCCAAATCCGAGATTTGACTAATTCGTAAATTGTTTGTTGAGTTACGATTGTGTTTGAGAACTGATTTCGAATAGGTATGGGACTGAATTCGTTTACTGTTTAAGAACTGTCATGCCATGTTTTTCTGAGAACAAACACACACACACACATATTTATATACACTAGCCTAAAACCTATCACCTACTGATTTCAGTCCTTGACACAATTACCTACTGTCAATGCAGTGTCGGCGGTAGAACGCTGTCCTAGGTCAAACATCTAACAATATAAAGGTACCTGTACAGTATATACACTCCGAATGGAGGTGACATAGCAATACATTTTCAATCACATCTAAGATAGAGCATGATAAGGATAGATAAAACATAAAATCCAAAAAAGATACAGCAGAGAGAAGTCTAAGTGTCTAAGATACACAAATCCAGAAATACATCTCAAATCTCAAATACAGTAATCCGTAAGTAAATACAACTCAAGACAACTGAAAATAAGCTATAAGAAAATCCTAGCTATCTATGCAACCTCTACTGTGTCTCCTCTAGGCTAGCAGGCAACCTCCAAGCTATCTGTAAAATTTATCAACAGGTCCAGTCAGGACAGGAGCGAGCACAAAACATCTCATGCAGTTCATATCAAGTTAAGAAATATAAAGCATGCAATAGAGTAAGGTACATGAAACGCTGAAAGAAGAATATATAAAAAAATAGTAGAGATTTGATAACAGAAAATATCTATATATGATAAGTAAGAACTGTAAGCTAACTGTGATTTAGAGTACAATATGGTTATGTAAACGGTCTAGGACAATGCAATGTTAACTCCAATGTACGTGGGTTTACAATAGACATATACAATAGTTATACAATGTTGTACAATAGGATTTGAGTACATAACCAATTCTACTCCCCCTCCCCAATCAATACACAAGGATCCACTCCAGTTACGTTATCTTGTACAATAGTGTACAATGTTATACAATGGATATACAATATTATACAATAGATGTACAATGTTATACAATAGTTGTACAATATTATACAATAGTATACAATGGTCTATCCCTGGAACTCATGTGATAATGAGAGTACAATATGCACAATGAGTATACAAGGATATGGGTATTCAATAAATACAATATGTAAGTGAAACGCACATCACAATATGTATTTAGTGAATACAAGGGAATAACATCCCAAAAAAAGATCCATATAGTACCAATCCGTGATAACAATCGTGTCAGCATCAAGTACAGTAATCTAGAGCAAGAATAGAAATCCAGACAAGTATGAAACAGTCAGAGAATGTACTCACCTGATCTCCTG
Organism: Iris pallida; assembly: GCA_029216955.1. Taxonomy (NCBI): domain Eukaryota; kingdom Viridiplantae; phylum Streptophyta; class Magnoliopsida; order Asparagales; family Iridaceae; genus Iris; species Iris pallida. Next base: position 19,259 of record JANAVB010008018.1, read on the forward strand.
AATGTCCGGAAGAAAACTACTGCCTGAAGAGTGGTGTCTGCCTCCTATCAGAATAGTACAAGTCACTACATGTCTAAAATGATAATAAGATGCATTATAATGCATTCTATATAAATCTAGCTCAATCTAGGTCAAACTGAGTCAGACTAGGTCATTGGGAGTCAATCCAAGTCAAAGTAGGTCAAACGGGGTCAAATATTGACTTACAGTTGACTTTTGATCAAAAAGTCAACTCTGGTCAACACTGAGTCAACCCTGGGTCAACCCTAGGTCAAACAAGTCAAATGTTGACTAACAATTGAGTTTCAGTCAACTGGTCAACTCTGGTTTGGTTTTGGTCAATTCTAAGTCAAGTGTTGACTTGAAGTTGACTTTCGGTCAAAAGTCAACTCTTGGTCAACGGGGGTCAAGACTAGCCTAAACTACCCTCATCTAGTCATTACCTACCAAGACAACCTATTTCTAATTCCATCTTAACAATCAAAACCATTTTTTAGACTTTATCCCAAAATCCTACTTTTACCCTCTAAGATACTGATTTGTATCTTAGGATACTCACTCATCTATATTCTAACTTATACCTCTAATATAAGATACTAACCAACTCTTACATATAACTTCTAACCATCTATTCTAACTTATAAACCTAACACAACTAACATCCACTAACTAATATCTAACCATAACATATATGTATATATATCCGTCTCTAACTCTAACCAACTAACATATGTCATCTCTAACTAACAATAACATAGACTAACACAACTAATTATCTAACTTATACAAGATATCACTATCTAACTTCTAAGATATCTCTAACCTCTGCATAGATTCTAATATAACCACTAACATACTAACATATCCATACATACAACATTTAAATTTCTCTCCACTCCAATACTAACACACACCAAACACATATACCAAATC